>VNJV01015751.1:0-84057 GCA_008042635.1 Drosophila nikananu | reverse complement strand
ACCCTATAAAGTATATATATTCTTGATCAGCATCAACAGCCGAGTCGATCTAGCCATGCCCGTCTGTCCGTCTGTCCGTCTGTCCGTCGGTCCGTCTGTCCGTCTGTCCGTCTGTCCGTCTGTCCGTTTCTACGCAAACTAGTCCCTCAGTTTTAAAGCTATCTGGATGAAACTTTGCAGATATGCTCCTATATGCTCTCACTGCTATATATGTCGGAACGAGCCGGATCGGACAACTATATCATATAGCTGTCATAGGACCGATCAGAAAATTTTAATGAAAAAATCTAACTAAGCCAATTTTTCACATATTTTCATGAAATTTGAGACATAGACATGTTGTGTTATTCCAGAATTTCGGTTTTAATTTTATTCAAATCGGACCTCTATATCATATAGCAACCATAGGAATATATATATAAATTCATTAAATTCTTTCGCAACATTTTTCGCTCGCAACATTTCTGGTTAGCAACATTTTTCTTTCGCAACATTTACCTTATGTCAGTACCCGAGAAAACGAAAAAGTCAGAAGAATTTTCTTCTTCTTCTTACTTACTGCAAGGGTATTTAAACTTCGGCATGCCGAAGTTAGCTTCCTTTCTTGTTAAAACAGATATTTACCTTTTTTTTTTCGTCCTGATTGTTGTTCTTCTATTTCCAAATTTCAACAAATTGTAAGCCTTTCCTTACCTTAATAATAACACAGAATATAATGCACTTTCTTATGACAACATACCAAAAAACCATTAAAGGACCACTAAACCACTAAAAAGAAAGAATCTTAAAGCTTTAAGGGCCCCTTCAAGTTCGTTGAACCTAGAGCAAGGCAACTGCAAAGAGGCGATGCCTGCCTTTCCGGCGCGACTCCAATTAGTCATCAGTCGCAGAGCCGTCGTCTTGGCCAGGCTAATTTCTTGGGCAAATACCAACTTCCTCCGGCTAATCCGCACTGCATTCTCACGTTGCTCCGCCGCTGCAGGTAAATACACATTTCTGCCTGGCAGCGTTAATTCGGTCTAATTTGCAAGGCATGCAGTGCGACCGTCTCCGTGTCTCCGTGTCTCCTAACTGGTCCGTGCTCCGTGGCTACTGTTTAATGGCCGGCGACTGTAGCTGCGGCAGCTGGACTTGGCCATTGTCAATATCAACAGGTAACAGGTAACGCCACGAAAAACCACTGGTGTATTTGCATTTCACATTATTATTATTGCTGCTGCTGCTGCTGCAGCTGTTGTAGAAATTGCTGCAGGTTCCTTGGCCTGGAGTGCTAATGGCCATCGGTCTGGCCTGGTCACAATTTGCGCCCAGGGAGCGTGTGAAAGTCTCTGTTTCTGTTTTAGGTTCCTCGCTACCTCGCATCCTGTTGTTCTGCGGCTGCACTTTGTTGCTGGCCACGTAGTACATGCCCCTGGAAGGGTGGTTTCAGGTGCAACAGCCAAAGGCCGGGGGGCAAATTGTTAATTAAGTTGTCTGCGCTAGGTGGGAGCTGGGAGCTGCACTTCCCTAATGAAGGTTTATCCGGTCTAGATTTTGAATGACAGATTTCGGCAATTAGCCAAAATTGTGTGCGGCAGTTTGCAGGACAATTTGTAGCTCGGAAAATCAATTTCAAGTGCGGGAACCTGGCTTAGCTTGTTTTAGTGCTTAATGTCTTCTGGTGCACTTCGCTTGATTTAATCTAAGTTGGAAAGTAACCCAATGAATACTTATTAATGTAATAAATTTATTTGTATTTTTGAGCAAGTTTACTGTCTACATTTGGCTTGGTAGGGTTTGCATAACTGACTTACTTCCGTAAGTAAGTTTACATCCTTTAACTAACTAACTTTCCATGGTAAGTTTGATAAACCCACTTAGGTTGCTAATTTAGGGGAATTATATTTAATGTTGTTCCTTTTCAACTATCCATTTGTCTGGTACACATAATGTTCATTTATTCACTCCTACTTAGACCCAGACCTACTCCTTGCTCATTGATTTCGACATCTCATCCAAAATGAATCACCCCAACCCCAAACACTGGAGAATCCATTAAAAATATTTCGCTTCATTTATCTGAGGCGATTGGCCAGGGCCAAGGCTTAATGCCAATCAAATGAAGCCGGATCCTTGTTTATTGTTGACTTGCTCCTTCTGCCACACACACCGGACCACCGCACCCTCGGGGCCTTCCCGGCGGAAGATTGCCTCTGGGATATGTGTGAGGGGCGGCGGCGTATCCTGTTTGTGTATAATTCTATTTGCCAACCTAGTTACCCCTTCCTCCGCAAACTAGCTCAGCTTCCATGCATCTCCCTCGCACATTATAAATTCATATTCAATTACGCGTGCTGCCCAAGGGGGGTAGGAGGGTGTGGGGGTGTGGGGACGGAGGCCAAAGGTCGTGTGCAACACACGCCAAAAATTTGTTTACTCTGCGTTGGCGAGCTGCCGCCTATTGTTGTGGCCACTGCTCCTCGGATCCATCTCCGTGAGGCCCATGAATGGAGCTGAATTATCTATCTGGCTTTTGTGGGGGGCCCATGGGCGGGGGAGAAGGCGGTGGTGGCACTGGCAGTGGCGGTGGTGGAGGGGGCAGGCTTGTGGTGTGGGGGTAACTGGTGCGTAAGGCATGCCGGCATAACTGCATGAATGCATGCATGATAAATGAAATATTTATATAGCTAAAATACGTAATTAACTCAAATTATAATGGGGCGACTCGGTTGGACCCCGGGCAGTGTCTCCCCCTCCATCTGGCACCCTCCCCTTGGCAACGGCTAATAATAGGCGTTAATGCCGGACGTTTCACTGGAAATAACATTAACAGGGAAGGCGAATGTGGAATACCCTGCACTTTGACTTATTTGAGGTTTTTTTTTACATACTATATTTTCATGTAATTACCTTGAAACTTTACTCAGTAAATATACATTTTTAAATCTTATAAATACATTATTTTAAATCATTTTTTAGTTGTTTGATATTAGTATATTATTCTCCAAATTATACAAATTCCATTACATGTTGCTACCGCCTTTTTTTCTAAAATCAATTGCTTTGGGAATTTCCCCTCTTGCTATCGACTGACAAAGTACCACCAAAGGCTCCTCCAAGTCATCTTCACCCTCTCCTCCATCACAGCCTGCTCTTTTCCCCCCTCCACCTCCCCCACAACAATACGAAACCACAAAGTATGCTAATCGGAGGAATGGTAGGGATTTCTGTGCAGCTAAAAACGAGGGCGACGAGTGCGGGTGGGGCAGTTCCATGTTGAAATGCATGCTGAGTGTGATTGCAACAACAACAACCACAACGACAACAACAACAGTCGGAGGAGCACCGAAGGGGGCAACCAGCACAGCAGACGCCTCTGGCCCTGCCTCTGCACTCCTCCTCCTCCTCCCGCCCGCCACAGTTTAGCTGCGTTGCGTTGGTCATTATTTACTCATCGATTGCCGAGGAATGCGGTGCATCATGCGGTGTTTCTGGCGAGGAGAACTCCTCTGGAGAACCCTGCTCTGCTCTGTCCCTTTCGCTCTTTCTCCTTCTCTGTCCCGGTATCGGTCTTGGTCTGGGTCTGGGTCTACCTCTCCTCCTGCGACCTGAGAGCTGCTGCACTGGCTTTGGACTCCGGACTTCGGACGGCCTGCTAATAAATTCAGCAAAGCCAGCAGGTTGCTAGGCTTAGGGTTCTGCCTGCCAAAGGCCTTAGAGGGGTAATGGGGGGGTCTAGAGGGGCTAGGGGGGTTAGGGGGAAGAGAGGAGGGACGAGGTGGGGGATACGGCAATAACAAATCGTGTTGTTAACTGGCAGCGTCGTCATCGTCGTTGGCATACGCACGAATGCATTCCGGCTTGGGTTTGCGACTGGAGTTGCACTGAGGGAAGAAACAAAAAACAAACTTTATTTTTATATTAAAAAATAACAAAAATTAAATCAAATCACAGGCCTCAAACACTGAGCAACCGATACAGGCCTATCTCCCATATTTATTGTTAATCTTCTGATAAAAATGGCAATATCTACCATAATCAAATTTTTCAAGGCTATAAATGTTTTATTCTGTTTCTATTAAAAATAAACTTTTACTGGACATGGAGGACAGGGTTCCGATCTCTCTGTTAAAATTTGGGTGACAGATTTAGTTCCTGCTAAGAAATTTGTCTTTCTACCTTTTCAATGTGATTGCTAACTTCCTGTCAATTCTTTTACGGTTCGTAAAACTCACTGCTTATATCAGAAACTTAAGAACATAAAAAAAGAAGGTGATGTAGATGTTTTGAATGGAATATATATAATATATTATAATATAAGCATCGCAATTTTGAGGTTTACAGCACTGCGATCTAGTTAATTCTACCGATAAATAACAGGAGCCAAGGAAATTTAATTCCTTAACCGACGGTTCTTTATTGAATTCTATTAAAAAGCCATCATGAACTTTAGCAATGCTACTTAATACCTGCTTTTAGCATTTTGTTTGTTGGTTTTAAGCCCACATCGACCACTATTCTTAGTTTTCAAAAACCACACTTCCAAACTTTGAAACAACAACGTCATTTTTCTGACTGCATCACTGAAACAAGGTCTGGGCCTGGGCCTGGGCCTCGGTCTGGCCGGTGGTCACACATAGCTGGACCTCTGCCTGCTAAGCCTGCTCCGCCTGCTCCGTCGTTCCTGCTGCTAGTGCTTAGTATGCATGCTTTGTTGGCCTCCGTCTTGGGCTGGAGCTGGAGCTGGTCTGGGGCCTGGACGTGGCCCGGTGGCTCCAAGGCTCTGGGGCCTCGACTCGTTGTCATTGACCTCCGCACACATGGCCAATTGTAACTGCAACTCTCGTGCCTGTTTAGCCTGCTGCGGGCCGGGCCCCTCCCAAACCCTCCCAGGGACATAGACAATGTTGTGTGCGCTTTAATGTCCAAGGGAAATGCTCATTGAAGTTGTTATATGTTCGCTGGCCATATTGGTGTGCAGTTTAATAACCCAAGGATCGAGTGTTTATTATGCGTTTGGCTGTTGTGCGTTGAAGCCAAGTGCAGGCAGCTTAGAAGTTGGCCAAAGTCGGCTTAGCCTTTGCGGACTTCATGGCCCTCAACTCGATCTGTTTCCAGGTGAATATGGAGCCCGTTTCTGGGTCAATGGGTTCATTATGGGAGCACAATATGGGATACGACTCCCACAAGTTTCAATTGCATTGCTAACGCTCTCGAGCAACAGTTGTTCAGTGTTGCAAACTTGTTCACGAGGCATCAAGCGGGGACAGCACATCGGAAAAGTTGGTAGCCACTTCCGTCCGCATCGTCTCTTGGCCCGGGTCAAAGTTTAGCCTATGTTTTGCTTCATTATGTAATTATTAGTTTGTGCAATGAACCGTTATTTTGTTGACTCCCAGGGCACGAGTGTGAATTATGCAGCAACCCGTTCTGGGCCCCTGCTCATGTGTTTATTGTTTCTCTTTGGGCCATTACAAATTCTGGTCGGCACTTGGCCACTGCCTTGGCATCGCCGTTGTGTGTGCGTGTGAGCCTGCGTTTAATTATACACTTGCCACAGAGGCTTGGCTGCCAAACGGGTTATTGTTGCAGGGAGCATTAAATATTTGATTTGCATTTATTAAGTCGATCGCTTATCGGTTGCCGGCGTTAGGAGCTCTGGGCGAAGCCAATTATCGGAGCTAATTGGAAGTAGTTCTTGTATATTGTGGATACCCCGATAACGGGCAGGTGCAAATGCGAACAGAAGTGTGCATTGTTCCCTCTTAGTTGACATAGAAATTAAACCTTAATACTTTAGCTTTTAGCTTAATTTAAAGCCAATGAAATTCGTCAAGTAAAAATAACTTCTGATTCATTGATTCTTTTGGAAAATAAATTTCAATACTCAAGGGAAATGCCTCTTTTTGTTTTCGAAATGAGAGCGGAATTACAGCTGCGATAACAGAAAAAGTTGTACATTGATTTTCCCCTATATCTGAGTGCTTAAGAGGAGGATTGCATTCGGGGATTGGGGACAGAGATTGGTGAGCTTCAGTGGCCTGGCTGGGGGGCTTTAAAATCCATTAAAGGTGGCGCTGTGAAAAGGTGCCCCTCCCCGCTGCCACAAAGTCTTTATCAAAGTCATTTCTGTCTTGGAGTTGAGCTCGTGTAAATTCTTGCTTCATTGCTCCGCCAAAAGCTCAGTGGAGCATGAAAGCGCTTTCACACTTGCACTTGCCCAGAGCTTCGGACCCACTCCACTAAAAACCACCAACCACCACCCACCACCTGCCACCACCACCCACTCCGCCGCTGGGTAAATGGCACGTTGACATTAGCCTTACAAGCTCATGAGCTGCTGTCATAAACTTTTATTATCATTACACTTACGTCGCTTCCCGACAGCCGCTGGCCCGCCACATTTGTTTTATTGACACTGCCCCACGGTCCCTTCCAGGGTCCACCCCAGGCCGGGCCACCCCTCTATACTCTCTCCTCCCTTCCCTGGTTTCCTCCGGCAGTCGCAGTCAATGTCCTCTTTGTTTCCCCACACAAACCCCATCGGCCAGCGATGCACTTCCCCGTCTAACATTTGTCAGCTCCGAGTGCCTGTGGTCACTGATAAGATTACCGGCTCCGATAACCGCGTGAGACATTTCCTGGAGGTGCCACGGCACCCGATAGCCCTTCCACCACATTCAGACCAGTTTCCAATTACCGTGGCTCCTTTCCGGTATCTGTCCCGCTGTATGGCCACTCGAGGGGCAATTCTTGTGGCCGAGATTGATAGACAGGCGACACCGCCAGAGTGGGAGGCAAGTCATGAGGCAAGTCATAGGAATTTTAACTCCAGATGGGTTAACATTAATTGAACGTTAAATCTCTTTTGATTATATAAAGAAGTATATATATTACGAGGTATGGAGAATGGATTAGGATGCTGCCCCTCTCCACAACTGTAATCACACGACACATTTTAGAAGCTCTTCGGAGCAGATCGATTTCATGTATGACCATTGGGTTTCATTACTCCTGCTGCCTGGCAGCTTGCCAGGATCTGTTTGAGCCACTTCGATGAGGGTTCGGGCGTCTTTAATTTGACTTGAGAGGTTACTCAGATGCCTGCATCCCATGCCAGGCGAGCGCTTATCCCTTTTCCAGCAGCTTCAATTTCAAAGTGCTTCCTTGCCGCTCTGTGTGTGTTGTGTGTTGTGTGTGTGTCCTGTTGTGGGCCCATGTCCCCTGCTTGTAATCATGGAAATGCCTCCTAGCGGTGGTGCCCGCTTGGCACCATTCAAAGGACCTCGGAGGTGGGGTTCCGGGGGTAAAACTTGGCTCGACGTTTGAGCTGGTGCTTGAGCCCGAGCTAGACTAAAGTTTTCATGTTCCCTTTGCTTTTTATATACCAATTCCTTCCCCGCTTTTTTTTCTTCTGTGGAATGTGCCATGACAAAAAAGCTCTGAGCTGGCATTGTTGCCGGGAGTGGGACGGGCACGGGGTCTGGCACACATATCCTTTCGGCTTATCCAGCTGAGGGCGTGCGTCCTCCTCCTCCGGGCTATACATTTCTCTCGCTCATATTACACAAAACTGAAGCACTTTGCATGGGATTATGTCTTATGTGCCGGCGGTATGCTTGTGATGATAGAAAAGGGTTAGTGGATTAGCAAATAGAACACGTTTGCCTCCATGCATGCGGAGAAAGGTGATCCGTAGGTGGGCCTCTTCTGCTGGAAATTTAAAGCCATAACCAATCAGTACTGCAAACTCTTCCACTCGCTACTCCCATTCATGTGCAGTCGGGCATTCACTGAAAATCCTCGCCATGTCTTTAATTCCCCTGATATTTCACTTTGTTTGCCGCCAGATCCCCTGCTCCCCAGCTCTCCACTGCCACAGAAGCCGCAGGAGCAGGCAAAAGCCAACAAATAACTAGGTGTATATATTCAGTTGTCTAGCATAGTCTGAGGAGGCAGTGCTTAACCCGCAGGCGGCCCTGCACCCCATGGGTGTCATTGCTGCGTTTAATATTGCAAAAAGGATGCCGAGCTGACGGCGAGGGGTTTGTTTGAAGGGCCTTCGGGTGTGGCAGGTCGAGGCAAAAGCGTCGTGGTGGCGCCCACATTTGTCTTTCTTCCACTTTCCCCTGGACCGACGCTTACCAAAGTTCTTCCCCTTGCTTTTGACGCTCCAAAATGAATAAAGACAACAAGTTTCACAGGAACGTCTCGACTTTTAAGTAACTACCAACAGGAATTGTGAAGCAGTAAGATTATTACATTGGTAATTATAGATCTTAATGAAGTACTAAGGCTTTACTAATTATAACTGACGGTTTCCATACTTAGTGTCAAAATTTCTCATAATTTCCGGTTCCCCAAATAACATCTTATTTCTGATAGCCAAATGATAACCGTGAGGAGACTTTCTTTTGATTGTCTACGATAACCACAGCTGTGCGCCTTGCAGCACAATTTAGTGGCTTACAGTAATAATCAATAATCAACCGCACAGTTAACAGCACTCTGTTATTCTTTGCCTATCGAAGGTTTGTCTTACGATAGACATATCTGGTAACTATCGTTCCCGGACAACTAGCTAGCCATCAGGAACTTTGGCAGTAAGGATAAATAGTATCTAGTATCTAGTAGATACTCCCCTTAGGAAAATATTGTAGATGGTTTATTTATGCCTAAAAATTGTTTATATTTTTTAATGTAGAATGGAACCTTAAAATGGCTTAGTTTCGGAAAAAGGAGATGTACATTTTAAAACATTAAAAATTTCTCTTGAATGTTAATATCAAAACCAATCAGCTAAAGACTACGAAGAAACTACGAAGAACTGATAGGGAACTTTAAAAATACTCCTAGTTTACAATCGCGCAGTTCACAGCCCCTAAAAAGAGGTTTCCTTTACCGGGAATTGCGATTGCCGGGGCGAAAAACGTGGCTCCTTGCTCCTCGCTTAGCTTTCCTTCTGCCTGGCATTTTCCCTTGGATTTTCCTGCTTTATTTTCCCTTGCACGTTTTTATGTATTTGCCGGGGCTTGCTGCCTTCTCTTCCAACTCGGGTGTAATGTTTGATTTAGTGTTTGTTTTTTAGCTCTCTGCTTCCGCTTCGTCCTCTTGTCTCCGCTGCCGCCGCCGCAGCCGCCCGTCCTTTATCCCCTTTGAAACTCCATTTTGTGTTGGCTTTAATAAGCTTTTATTTCCGTTTTTCAGCATGTTTTACTGTGTGCTTTTTATGCGCTTTTTCCCTCATTTCTCCCATTCCACGGCTCCTCCTTCCGCGCCTGTTTGCGCTCCTCCGCAGCCGCTTTCCCTTTCCTCTCTTTGCTTTCCTTTCCTGCTCCTCCTTCGCTGTTTGCTCTCTCCCCTTTTCGTGCTCCACTTGGCGCTTTTATTCATAGCTTTTAATTTGCGGTCGAAATGAAATAACAATAAATAAAATGGCCACTTCCCCGCTGCCCGCTCGGAGTCGCGGAGTGCTTTGCATTTGTTTGGAATTTTATGTAAAAATGTTGAAAATGAACAAAGATGCTGCCCGACATTTGTTTATATTTGTTTTTATCTAGATGGTGTTGATTGCCGGCATTTGTCTGTGGGCGTTCTCCAGATTGGAATTGGAATAGAGATGTGGACAGGGGTCTCAGATCAGGCGGGTTGGTTAAGAGGTGACTGTGGGGTTAAGGTTTAAACATGAGAGAAACTATAGAATAAATGCGTCCTTGATGGATTTGTAGCATACATACATATATGTATAGTGAAGACCTATCCCTGAGACTTGGGAATATACTAAAAGGGGCCTTTGTACCCAAGTAAATCTGGTCACACTCCCACTGCCAATGTCCCAAACTCTTACCCATTGAATCCTTTCTCTGCATCCGCATTGCAACCTTTTGGCAAGTGCCTAAACTAGTCTCAAGCACTTCTGATTGCTTAAGCAGGGGCTTTTCCACTCGCACCGCCCTAATCCCAGAAAATTGGCAATGAAACTTTAGCAGCAGCAATAAATTTGAAGCTTGGCACAGTTCGCACAGTTCGAACACATCGCTCTGGCAGGGGAAACGAACTTCGGCGGCAAACTTCCACATCGAATAAATAATAATCATCGACCGATGTTGCAACATATTGGCGGTTTTGGCGGCACAGCAGCAGCAGCCAAGAGTTTCATAACTTTGCATATGTGGAGGAGCCTGGTGCCCCCTCACCGCTTTTTGGCAACATGTTGCACATGGCGCACTGCATGCAGCACTCAAGAGGGGATCGTGAGTCACCCGAATGCGCAGATCGCCCCTGATCAAGCCTCTACAACTTTATGTTTCACTGCGGAGAAACAAGATAAATCAATTTATATATACATATATATAAAGACGTCCCATGCTGCGAGGCATAAAATGCTCATTAAACTTAATTTTCTAGTTCAGACGCCGAGGGCCCCATAACTTCACATCTTTTACGACAAACAGTTTTATGCTGCCAGGGCTTTTCTAATGTTTTTATGACAATTTTAGGATTCTGTTGTGGGGCGGGCGAGAAATAATGCAAATGAAACTCATTCAAATTCATTTCATTTGGCCAATTTGTACGTGTAATTAAGGAGATGTTAAAAATCGGGTCCAGTTCGTCTCCACAGGGGGATCGTTAAAGTTATGGGCATGGACTGGAGGCGCTATCAAAAGACTTTATGTGATCTATGGACGCCGAATATCAAGTGATTGGGGCTCTGTAGCCCGCGGGGGACTTTATCAGATTCTTACCTGTCCCTTGATTGGGATTATCACACGGACCAGATGGCCTACTCCCTCGATCGGAGCACTCTGTGACCCCCCTAACGAGATCCGACCTTTTTCGACTCGGCACACCCGCCAATTCTGAAGCCCCCACAGACAATGCGGCTTTAATATATTTGTTCATCCGCCGACTCCATGCCCCGCAGTCTTTGCAGCTCTTTATGGTTTTCATCTCTCTCGCTGGTTGCATTTGGCTGGCCAAATAAAAAACAACACTTCCTCAAGGCTAGCCACATCATTTTTTATGCTTTTTGCCAAGTTAATTTTTTGCGCTTTTCTGCGAATTTGTTTTCGCAAAAAACTAGAAACGAGCAAAAAACGAATGCAAAGGTTGAATGTATAAGCACATATTTTTTTGTGGCTTGCTGTGCTGCAATTTCATTGTTAATCGTTCCATTGTGGCGGTTCGTGCCGTCATTATCTAATTATTAAGTTTACGCTCAGATGCAAAAGTCAAGGTGACTGCACAATTATTCATTCTTTGTTTGCCCCAGCCCCTGTCCCTGCCGCTGCCCCGTCCCAGGAAGCAATTGCGAGTCGCCTTTGATTCGCAGCAACAAACTATGAAAAATTCACAAAACACAAAACAATTATTGGCAGCCGAAAAACGAATGCCTGGCCAAGAAATAATTTCAATTAATTGATTGCAATGATAAACCCGGAGCACTATTATTAGCGGAGACCCCCAGCAGGGCCAGCAGCTCGGCCCCAGCCGAAGTTCCACGGTGCCACATCAGGGCCTGCCCCGTGGGTTCTGCCTCTGCAAGAAGCCAGTAATCCGGTGACGAGGGGGGTGGCCTGCATTGGGTTTATGAGCGGCATTTAAGCTGCGATAAATGGCATAATGTGCCCTCATAAATGGCACTGGGAGTGGTGGCAGTGGCAGTGGCAGTGTCAGTGGGAACGGGAATAGGAATCAGAGTGGGAACGGGAGGCACTCCACACCACTCCACTCCAATTGAAGCGTCGCGTCCATGTCCGCGTCATAATCGGCGCAAAAAGCTGCACGACAGTCAAAACGAAAACGAAAATCGTTAACATGGGTTGCCTATGAAATACCCCTTAAAAAATTGGGAATTATAAGATACTTTGTGGTGGAAAAATTAAGCAGAAAGAGAAGTCGAATTATTTATTTAGAAATTTAGAAAGAAAAAAAAGATGGAGCCACGGTTGACACGATTCCAATCTTTCTACCGATTTGAAAAAATGTATTATTGTTAATAAGTGCTGCTATCGCACTAACTAACAAAAAGTAGACCAAATAAAATTGTATCCTAAATTACATACGTCTCTCCGAAAAATAAACCGATTTTTTCTCTATTTTTTTTTTTAAAGCATTTCGAGTTAAAACAATTTAAAAGTCTGAATATTATGGACTTGGAGAAAAATTTAAACCGATAACTCAACGTGCTTGTCAATACTGTAGGTGTTATTTTTCGGTGTTTCATATATCTTTTCTTTATTTTATATGTCGTTCACTTTATGTTCACCAAAAAACCAACTCCTTTCTTATTGTCGACCGGAAGTAGTGATCCCCGATCTCATTTATCGATGTACAATCGTCCTTATATTCTAACATCATCTTCACACTATCGTTACGTTATTTTTATACAATAAGGTATTCCTTCTATGTTTCTACAATAGTAAAAATTATTTTTTAATAATTCAAGTTCATGCGATAAAGACATGTCTTGAGAAGATTCACACCAAATTTGAACTAAATCGGTTCAATAGAACTTAAGATATCAACCGTTTTGAAAAATGTAGAAAAAAGCGTTTAAAGTTTAAAGTTCCAGCCGAGGCAGTATTGAAGAAGAGTCACTAAAATAGCTATATCTCAGGAAATATTTAAAATTTCTACTCATCCTTTTGAGGACACATTTTTGAAGGGTTCAGCTTTTTTAATATCAAAAAAAAAAAGTTTTTTTTATCAAATTTCTACACTAGAATACTCCCTTAAGCCCAAGACTGTAATGCAAAGGCTTTTAATTTATAGGTATTAAAATGAATTTTCTAGACCATTTCCACATGCCTTCCCTAGTAGTCCCTCAGTTCGTTTTATTCTCATTCAAACCCCCTTTTTCGAATGCCCCGTAAAACCCATATACCCTTAACCCCCCAGAGACCCACAGGGTATGCGAAGACCAAGAAACAAGTACGGGCCGCACAGCGTTGTGTGAGTGCCGCAAGTACTTTACCGAGCTTATGAAAAATGTGCGGATTTGTCAACAAGCTGCAGTAGCAGCAACAACAACAGCAGCAGCAACAATTACTTAATGCCCATTGTATTGCATTTCAAGTTGGCAAATGGAACAAATGAAAGAAATGGCAAATGGAAAACGAGAAGCGCACAAGGGGATCATCAAGCGAAAATAAAGAAGCCCAATGGGAGCGAGGGGAAATTTCCGCACTGTTGGCAATTAAAGTGTAAGAAGCGATTTTCGAGTAAGAACGCACAGCCCGAGACTGGGGGTTAAGCGGGCCGGCGGTTAATCAGTCAGGGGTTAAGGGGTGGAAGGGGGATTCCTTAGAGATTGTGCAGCGTGACGTGGCAATATATACCAACATGTGTCATCGCGCAGCCAACCCAGGAGGATCCATCAATCAAAGTCAAAAAACTTGGGGGCATTCTATAAAACTCAAATTGACGAACCTCGTTGCAAATTCCGTGTCTATATCGGCAATTGAAATCGGCATAATCAGTCACTCGTTGCTAATTAAGAACCGTCAATTGCTTCACAGAAGTTCAGCTGGGGGTCCTCTCAGTCCATCCCCAGCAGGACTCTTTATTTCAATTTGTCGAATTTTAAATTCCGCTCCAGCCTCGAACACATCGCGACAAGTGCGCGACTTTCTCTGCCATCCCGTTGACTGACTTTAAGCACTCACTGTGCCGCACACATGTCAGAATCAAAGCCCCGCGGGCCAATCCCATTCACACACACAGAGCTCTGGGCTCACTCGATTATTTTGCTGATTGCTTTCCGGTGACAGGCTCTCTGCACCCTCCCCCTGCCCTTTGGAAAACCCCGCCAATTTCCCGAAGGGCACCTCAACAGGCGGCTGAAAACGCTGCACGCTCCTTTGAATACGCTGCGCAGCGACAGGAGCGCTGCTCATGCAGAAAAATGCGGGGCCCTGAAAATCCACCCGGGGGTTCCCGGCTCCACACCACTCCCCCCACCCCGTCAATTGGGTGGAACGGCGGCCAGAAATAAACAGAAAGACAAATAAGCAAAACACATATAGTATTTCTATATATGGAAATAATATTTACAACCGAAGTCTGGGAAGATGCTGCGGAAGTCTAAACATCTCCAGTTTTATTTTAACCCAAAAACGATAGGATGTAAATCTTAATAGAATGTAATAGATATTCTAAACAATTTACTAAATAACCCTGAATCTAATAATGTACTAAAGATAACTAAAGGAGTTTCTTGTTTAAAATTAAATAAAGTCCTCATAAAATGTAATAGATATTCTAGACAAATTACTAAATAACCCTGAATCTAATAATGTACTAAAGATGTGTCAGTTTTTAAGATGGGCTTCCAGTAAATCTACAAGCCTCTAAGAAAGTAACAAACATTGAGTTTGAGTATTTCTCAAATGTGTGGTCCCTGATCCGCTTTTTTATTCAATTGGCCCTCAGTTCAATTAAATGATGAGCCCGGCCCGCATGTCTGCACTCGGATCTCCATTCGAGGGTGTACAGGCACCCATCGATGCAGTTCCAGCTCCAGTACCCGTCCCTGCGGCCCACTTGTAAATGCAATTACCATAAACATGCAAAGCTGGTGCAGCTGCTGCCTCGGGCAAATTAAAAAGTTTTAAGCCAACGAAATATACATATATGAAAACAACGCAGAAAATGGTCAAAACTATCAACTGGTAGTCATAGTAAATCAACGAGGGAAGCGGGGTTCCGGCAGTTAGAATTTTGGCTTACAATGTTGAGAGTCTTTGATAGGGTATGCTGAATAAATACAAGTTAAGTAAGTATAATATAATAACAATAATACAACTTTGTTAAACAAGACATTATAAAACCCAATAATCAATTAAAAAACTGCAATAAAAGTATCATCTGTTCATACATTCTTCAACTATATGGCACCAAAAGGATAACTAAAGGAGTTTCTTGTTTAAAATTAAATAAAGTCTGTTTGTCAAGTAAATATTTTAGGCAAAACCAAGTATATGTAATATACATTTTTAAGGAGGCAACTCCTAGTCGAAGCCACAGCACTCCCCACATGTACTGGCCGACTTCATTTTCCAGTATCCCCCTCGTCGTTGACTTTTAACTTTGTCTGCCGCTTTCAGTTGATTTTGTGTGCAACACAACAACCGAACTTCCATCTATGCATATATTTTGTATCTTTGCCATGCAATTTTGCCAGTGGTTCTTGCCTGGTTTCTGGCCAGTTGGCTGGATTTTGTTGGCTTGCCGGTTTTGGCTGAAGGTCGCGCTGTGCATTTTTGGAAAGTACATTTAAAAGTTGAAGCTATAACATAATTGTTACAAAAAGCGGCTCTGTTCGAGGTGATACGAGGGATTAGTCATGCAAAATATGCAAAATAATTGCTAGCCAGGGGGCTTAAGTGGTAAGAAATTGTGGTTATCGATCCCCCTGCAGGCCAACTCGGAAGAGCCAGTGACTTGAAACGGAAAATCTATTTACAGCTTTGACCATGTGACCCCAAAACCGAAACCGAGAAACTGCAAACACCAAACAGCAAACAGCACGGAAAACTCACGGAAAACAAAGAGCGAGAAACACTTTGGAGCAGTCCGTTGACATATTTGGTAGCATTTATAAGGCCAGAACGGCCGAAGACAAAGCGACACAACATCGCCGATGATGTAAATGGCGGCGGAGGGGTGGATGATGGCGAAACTACAAGGCAATGAGATTATATCGCTGGCACTTGGCCAAAAAATTTATAAATCAGTTGAGCAATTTGTGCTGATTTAGTGACATGATACCACAGTCGGAGCCAGAGGCGAGGACGAGGACCTGGACGCGGCAAAGGCAGTGGACAAAGCTCTAGTGTCTGCTGCTACTTGGCCGACGAACGAGTGCAATGAAGTGAAAAACCTTATAAAGGAAAATTTCACCCAAATTAAAAGTGGACAAGTGCAGGGGGGCCAGGGAGTGGCACTCAGTCCGAGTTCGAGCAAGATAAATGAGCCAAAAGCGGCCAATTAGACGAAAAACAGAGCGAGAGGGCGAGTTCGAGAGTCCAGGGCCAGAGGGAGACAGATGGCGAAAGTTGTTGGCCCAAGTCCAAGCGAAAAAGTGCAACGCCAAATTAAGAGACTCGAGACAGAACACCAAAGAAGGCAAAGAATCAGCCAAAAGTTGCCAGAGGAATAGAGCTCCAGTTTAAATGGGCTTCGAACTTGCCACGTTACACAAAAGACTCGATGAAATCAGGACACATTATCGTCAACTTAAAGTATTGTAAACTGGGAATACATTTTTGTTAAGTGAATTGAAAACTCTATCTTTATGACTTAGGCCCCATTTACACTAGGCTGCGTTATGGCTTTTCGTTCGATATCGATAGGTAACGCACGATAGTGTAAATAGACCCTTAAATTATAACTCAGGCTTAATTCAAGGAACCCAGTGTGTGGAATATTGTACAGAATTGCCGAAATAAAAGCCAAGTCATGACAAAAGTCTGTTTGAAAATCTCGATTGTGGTTTTAAAATCGAGATAACTCAATTGATCTGAATACTCTTTAATAATAAGATAATAAGATGAATAACGCCCATACATTTGTTCCTCTGGCGACACAAATCGCTGCCTCACCAGATTTAATGTCTAGGAATCTAAAATAGTATAGTAGGTAAAGTATTTGTGGGTGCACTCTAAACCGCTTTCTCCCTCTTTTTATCAGACTTTTGAAGAGCCTAAAAAGAGCTCCTAAGCCAGAGCCGAAAAGTCGAGTGCAAGAATATCGTATATCGTATGGCGTAACACATCTTGTTGCTTTATTGGGGGTTTGCTGGCTCTGTGTTGCTTTTGTTTGCCTTTTGATTTTGTCTCACTGCGTATATTTAGGGAACTATGAACTATGAAAGTAAGCCTCAGCCCGATTTCAAGAGTCTCCGCTTTGGTGAAGTCATAAATCGTGCATTGTGCTCCGGCCGGAAGCATCGGCGGACCCTGATTAGCCCGGTCCCCGGATGTTGGATATTGGCTGTTGGACGTTGAATGCCGAATGTTGTCCGGCGGGGCGAAAGAATTAAAATGCAAACTGCAATCGACGGGACGGGAAATTCATTGAAATACTTTAGCACTCCACGGGGGCTTGCTTTTCCATGGATTGAAGAGGAAAACAGGCGTAACTATGCCGGAGGAGGGAGTTTCCACCAAATGAATCGCATTTTTGTATGCTTTTAAATTTAATTTTAATGAAGCGCGCTTTTCAATGAAAATTCCTCCAGACCAGCGGCCTGGCTGCTTAATTTATGCAAATTAAAAAAGAGACACGGAAAGCAACTTCGGACGTATACGCCGCGTTGGCCAGGTGAGCAGGCTGGAGCAGCAGCTGAGGTGTGGGCCGGAGTGCGGGTTAGACACTTAAATGTTGTGGTCACTGTGGCCAGTTATCCGGGGATAGGTTCTGGGGGGAGGCAGGGCGGTGGCTGCATTGGGCCGTGCTGTTGCGTAATTAATTGGCCATGTTGCATTGAGTGGCTTGACTCGAGTGGGGTGAAGTTGTTGTGGGGGTTGGATGGGGAAGAAGGGGAAGAAGGGGTGACTGACAGCAGCAGAAGTGGCTTACATTACAATGGCAGCCGCAATTGAATTGTGCTTTCTGCAGCAGCCAGGACAAAACACAATGTGCATCGCCAGGATGCCGCTCTGAGACATGAATCGGTGATTTGTTGACGCAGCAGAAACAATTGCAGGCTTTGTTATCGCCACCTGATAACTTATTCAAAATTCTATTAGCCAAGTTCAACAAAGGGCAGCAGCCTAAGCCGATTTCTGCTCATTATTCCAAGAGGACAGTCCGCCGACAAATGCGCATAAATAATGGAAGTTTGTGTTGGTACAGGTGGCTGCTTCAAACCCCCCAAAAAAATACCCCCCAATTCGGACCGCATCTTGGGGCAAAACCCCTTAAGATTCTCCTGTTTTACTAAACAAATGATGTTTATGCAGCGCCAGCTTAGTGAGACCAAAAACTTTGCCTCTCTTTGGGGAGGAGGAGCCTTTGTCTATAGGTTTCTGTTTGCTGCAGGAGTGGGAGTGCTCCCCCTTTGGTCGTAACTAAATGTTTGCACAGACAAAAAGCATTTAAATCTTATTTTGACATAATTAATGACAGTTAAAAGCAGTTGGCGGCTTTGCGGGCTTTCGGCTCTGCCCCTTTCCACCCACTTGATGTCGACAGCAAACGTCTCCTGGCTGTTGCACATTTACATGACACTTGGCGGGGGTGGGGCAGGGGCAGGGGCAAGGCGGCTGGGGCTTTGCCTTTCGGAGTGTCTGCTGCCAAAAAGTTTGCAACTCCATGTCGGCTGCGTTAAATTTATGACAATCTACGCATACTATACTCGCATCTGGAGAAAGAAGTAGCCGGCGAACGGGTTTTCCTTCTAATTCCTGCACTGCAGCTGCGGCCACGCCCTCGTTCTTGACAAGCGAAACAGATGGCAGGCGCCTTTTTATCTCCAAGCCAAGTCGCTGTGATGATTAATGCAATTGACTCTTGTAATTGACACATAATTTATTGTCGACTCCTGATAATACGCATACGCAACGTTGCCCGCCCCACCACCAGCTGCAGTTGAAGGCGCCGACGAAGGCTCCACCAGCCGAAAACAGCTGCCTGAGTGGCTGTCCCCATTGCGGCACTGTGCACTGGGAGGAATAGTGGGTGTATTTTAAAGATCTCAGTAATATTTATTGGGTGTAACAATATCAATCAAGCCTGACTATAAGAGTTTTATAATACTTTTATAAGATAAGTGATTAAAGATTCTTAAGGAACCTTTAACTTGTTTCATACTTCCTACTTCCTTACTTCGTTTTCAATAGACAACTGAAAGCGGAACTGACATTTCTTATTATTACAAACTTTCACAGGATACACTTATAAATATTGGGATACTG
Source organism: Drosophila nikananu (assembly GCA_008042635.1). Lineage (NCBI taxonomy): Eukaryota > Metazoa > Arthropoda > Insecta > Diptera > Drosophilidae > Drosophila > Drosophila nikananu. Next base: position 65,158 of record VNJV01015751.1, on the reverse strand, counting down.
CAACTATATTCAAGTAACTCTAACACTTTAGGCATCAGCATTTTGTGGCCGTGTAGCTGCTGTTGTTGGGCCTCTTGTCTTGCTGATGGCTGGCTACTTGAAGTCCGTCTGCCAGTCGTTACCTCTGTCTGTTTGTCTCCCCGCTTCCAGCCAGCTGCCCGGGCTCTCGAGTGGCTCGGGCTCCAGGTCTGGGCTCTTAATAAACTTATGCAAATTTCAGCATTCTGTATTCTGCATTCTGCATTCTGCATTCTGCATTCCGAGTCCTGCACTGTGCCCTCTGCCGCTGATGGCCGGCGCTCGAGTGGCTGGTAAAAGTTTCAGCGACAGAAATGCGCTTGCCGCAAGGAATTGCACTTCCCGTTCTCTCTCTTTAAGCTCTGTGTAAAAATCTGTTACTTAATTTCAATTGACTTTGAGCAGCGAGCGACGTCTCGCTTCGGAACAAATCAGTTTAATGTAGCCCAGCCCCACTCCAGGCCGAAACTAGAGCCACCTCCACGGCGATGCTTATCAATTTGAAATTACTTTAGCCCCGAACACAAAAGACAAGCCACGCACCCGATAAGGACGAGGAACGAACGCCTCGCACGGATGAGGTGGATTTCGCAGGAGGGCGGCGGCGGCGGCAGAGACAATCGCGCCGACATCGACAATGCTGACACCCCATAAAATATTTAAGCCAACACACAGCGGTGGCCGGAGGGGAGTGCCAGACAGGCGGACGGCCTTAAAGGGCGTCGCTCGGCAGCAGGGTGCTCTGGGGGGGGTGGGGCACATTAAAGCGCTCAATGTGTTGCCTTTTCTCGTTACCACCCCCGCCGCAGCAACTGCCTTTCGGGCCGCGGCCGGGGTTCGTTTGCTGCCACGAGAGCTTGCCTTGCCTCATATTTGTCGACCCTTGTAAAAGTCGCTTGGCACTTTACTGTCCTGTGCCTGTGCTTGTGTGAGTGTATTCCTGCTGTCGCTGTGTACGTGGGTATCCTTCCCGCCCTCCGCCTGCCTGTGTGTATGTGTGTCTTCCTTCCTTCCGATTTCGTGCTCACTTTTTTGCTGATTTTTTATTCCGCTGTGCTCATAATACCCAGTTAAAGAATGGCAAGGGTATGTGCGCTAGTTGCTGATTCTAAATATATTTAAGAGGAGATTTGTTATTTATCTGAAATAATATATGAAAACAATATAATTTTTACTAATTTACATAATATATTTTTTAGGCGATTAATCGTTCAGTTCAGTTTTTTGTCAATGTTGTATTTAATTCTAGCTAAAAACGTTAATTTTACTACAAAATTCCATAAATTTGATTACAAAGTCTTGCAGTGACTTGTTCCACTCTTCTTTCCAATCCGACTTCATGTTTCCATTGAGATACTTCCAGGATATTTTCCCAGTCGACTATCTCGAAGCCGCACGACATTCCCTGATGGCTTTTCGCATGCATATCCTTTCGGCTGCTGCTGATAAGGTAGTTTCCATCACGCCCGCCTTTCTCTTTTCTCCTTTTCCAGCCCGATTCCTGCTTTCTCCGCTTTCTCCGCTGCTGCTGCCCTCTTTTACCCACAAAATGGCGCTGCCAGATGATTTAAATTTTAAGGAAGCGTGGCAACCCTGGAACAGGGGAAAGCACACAATCAAAAATTCATTTCCAAAATAGAATTTAAAACTTTGGCACCGCACAAAGGCGGAGCGGGCCACGCCACCCGTGGGGTGAAGGATGGAGGCCACAGGCTCTGGCTCAGCGTCTCGCAGGATACAATGTTTCATAAGTTTAAAGAGGCGTTAAGTTTATTCCAGGGTGGAGTGGATATATGTATGTGTGTGTTTGTGTGCAGGACTGCTTCCGCCTCGTGCTTCGTTTTATGTTTGTTTTGTGAGTCTAGACGCCGGCAACGACTGCTCCCGAGCACGGGAGTCCTTGGCCCGAGTTGGCTCGTTCATTACCGACATCATCATCATCATCGCCGGCTCCATCCTCCTCGGCAGCCACTGTAAATACAACTATAAATATGGAATATAACAATAACGATAAAGTGAGCCAGGACCCCCGGGGGGAGGCGGGGCCTGACTGACGCCTGTTGCCTCTTCGTCCTTGGCCGTCGTGTCACGCGTGATTTCCTGCTTGCGTGTCAAGCTCTTAATTTAATTTTCCCCCTTTCTGCCTGCACTTTTTCTGAGCTTATCCACATGTTGTGTGCCTGGTGTCTTGTGTCCTGTGTCCTGGCGACACCGCGAATAAGGAGTTGCAAGAAGCCGCGGCCATTCGGCTGGGTGTCTCCTCCTTTACGGCCGCTCATTTGCCAAGGCATTAACAAACAATTACGACGAACATGAAATGAAGATGAAGATGGCTGAGATGGGGAAGCGAGAAAGTCCTGGCTGTGGGAAGAGCAAAGAAAAACCGCTCAGATGCAGGATAGTTTGGGTTAGGGAACGAATTTAACGAGGCTGGCACAAAACTTACGCGATTTTAATTAGAAAACTTTTGCATTTGTTTTGCTTTTTTCTTGCCCTGTTTTTCTGACTGGTTGTTTGTTTTGGCGTCCCCGTTGGACCTGCTTAAGGGGGGAAGCAGGGTCCTGGGCGGCATGCAACCGAGTGGAAATGTGGAATGATTCTATGCCATCCTGTTAAGCGTTTTCATCCCTTAACATCTTTTTCGCTTTACGCTTCATTGGAGCGGCTTCCCTTTGGCCCAGACATGATTTGTGCAGTTTGGCAATAAACTTGCTAATTGTTAATTGTTCGAGCATTACTTGCCCCATCCATCCGCTTAATCCGCTCCGACGCAAAGTTTTTAATTAACATGTTTTCTTTTTCACTTTTGATTTCATTGCAGGTAAGGAAAGGGAAAATCCCTGGGAAAATCAAACTGCACTGGATCCAAGGGGATGTCTTCATTACTCCTGTATGGGATTAATATTACTTCACAAAACCGTGAACACGATGAACCTGAACGTGCCGGCATTATGAAGCACCCTTTCGCATTGGGGGTCAACAACACTGACGATGTCTGATAACGAGACAAATATGTACTTATGTATGTACATTATACACGTACATATGGCTATGTGAATGTGAAGTTTTAAGAGTGGACATTTGTTAGGAAGAAATCTGTAAGGTAGATACAAATGTAAGGGTATTGAAATATTAAGATATTGACCATTCGTTATATAGTGGACTTAAGGTCCTTACATAATTTTAGAACTTTCAGAATAAAAAAATATAATATATATAATCAATATTATTAATACATTCTATACTCCATATTTCATATCCCAACTTCTTTATTATAATTTTTTCTTTTTTTTATATTTCCAAAAATAATTCTGAATTCTATATTCCGTCTTGTAAGTTCCATATTTATTTTTATGATAATATATATACATATATGTATCTTTATCACCTTATCCCTTAATTTTTTTTTTATTTTCCAAATTTCATTTCAATTTAAATATTTTATATTTCTTATTTCATTTTCCAAATTCCATATTCAAAATAACATATTCCATTTTCCTCATTCCTTATTCCTTATTCCATATTCCATATTCCACATTTCTATTTTTATTTTCATATTCCTTGTTCCTTATTCCGTATTTCCTATTCCATATTTCATATTCCATATTCCATATTTCATATTCCATATTCCATATTCCATATTTCATATTCCATATTCCATATTTCATTTTCCGTATTCCATCTTCAATATTCCATATTCCAAATTCTGTATTCCAAATTGCATATTCCATATTCTACAATTCAGATTCAATATGGAATATGGAATTCCACAATTCTATTTTTATTTCCATATTTTCTGTGCCTTATTCAATTTTCCATATTTAATATTTCATTTTCTATGTTTAACATTCATTGTTCATTACGAGGTCTTTTTACTGCAATAAAACAAACCAAGTAAAATATCAGTAAGATTTTCCTATGTATTTCATAATATGTATTTTATTGAGACCTTGATTTTATGCCAGGTCCACTCCAATGCTTACGCAAGCAGTGATAAGAGATCCGCCTGCTCACTCACTCGGCTTGCCGGTTAGTTAGTCATTCGGTCTGGCAGGCAGGCAGTCAATGTGTCAATCATAATTTAATACACCGTCAATCGCAGTCGCGGCCGTCGTTTGTCAGCCACCAGCGACCAACTAGAGCTGCGACCGGCTAAAATAGTTGTCAACATGAATTATTTACAAGCGACGTGCGGCGCATGACGCCCGTTCGTTCGATCGATCGACAGGTGCAGGCGACACGAGTGCGGTGCGAGTGCCATCCCGTCATCGTCTGTCCCCTGTCCGGTGTCCACTGTCCGGTGTCCCCTGTCCACTGGTTGCTGTGCACTACCCGGCGTATGCGTAACCCTTGCCTCATTACGCATGCGAGCGCACGCGCGGCAGCTGCCCAAAAATGGGAGCCCAGAGGAGCGGGCAGGGGGATCGGAAAGGTGTATTGAAATTAATACGCACCGACAGCAAAAATAAGCGACGAGTTATGTGTAAAACAGAAAAGCGGGAGAAAAAAACCAGTTTAAAATTCGAAAAATTGGCAAAGAGGCAGCAGCCGGCGAGCGCATTAACTGATGCCAAGTGCCCTGCTCCTGGAAAGGCAGAAGGGAGGAGGGAGGGCGCCTGGACTGCACATGCGTTGCCCGGGAATGCTGGCTGATTTTAAAAACGGTAGCAAAGCAATTACAACAACAGCAACAATTCAATTAAACGAGTCGAAGGGGGCCGGTGGAGCGAGCAGTCCGATGCCGATGCGCCGGAGGAGATAATAAGGGGCACATGGTGAGGGTGAGAGTGTGCTCGTGGGTCCAGAGATGGAGATGCTCCAGTCACCACGAACTACGAGTGTCCTCTTTCGCTCCGATCTGTAAAAATAAAAATAGAAAGGATAAGGACAGTGGAAGCAGTGAAATTGGAATAGATCGGATTGTGAATTTGAAAAGAGTGGGTTGCCATGGAAAAGAATGTGTTACTTCCAACAGAAAATGCACTGTAAAGATCTTTAGTAATACTTGATATACCCTTCACTTCTGCAAAGCTACATCTTACGGTATTCTCTAATTTACTGGCTTAACTATTAAAACATGTCTTAAGCTGGAAATATTCGAAGGAATGAGTCTCTATTCAACTCTTTCTCTATCCAACTCCAATTTCAAGCTATTAATTATACAAAATAAATATGCATTACAAAACTAACAGGGACCATACTTTATTTTAATTTCATAATTTACAGGAAGCCGCTGAGCGAATGTCAATTGACGATGGGAACAAAGTGAGCTACCCAAGTTTACTCCTTTCCAATTATGGATTTTTAAAGAAATATGATTACTTTATACTTATTTCTATAAAATTTAGTTACAATTACAATTGCAATTACAATTTAGAAACCATTCTATTCTCCATTTTGGCTTTCAGATAAAATCTCGGATAGGAACATTTGGTTTCTTATCGTGTAAATGTGAGTCTTAGCACTGACAAGGTCCCAGACTCTCTGGCTAATATTTTCCGGCTCGGAAAATTAACAGTTGATTACTTATAGCCAAGGGTATACGAGTCTTACAGCTGTTTTAAGTTGTTTCGATGACCAAAGTAACTCTGTGATTGCGCCTTACAGCACAATTATTTGCTATACAGCAATAATCAATAATTAAATAGTTAAAAGCACTTTCAGATCAATTTGAGGAGGGCAGAAACTTAGTTATCTGGTAACAATCTTTTTGGTTCACAAAGCTAACAGGAACTTGGTCATAATACATTTTCTCCACACTTAATTTTCGTGCAATTATTTAGAATTACCTTTATTTTAATATGTCCAAGAGCGTGTAATTGATTGTTGCCTATAAATATTGATGTGCCACAATGGCTAGTGCCATTAATCCAACCCCACACTAATCGAAACGATTATGACACACACAGTAATGACTTCATCGGCACCGGAACCACTCCCCGTAATCAACCGCCGAGGCGAAAGTACAAGCAATCGAAGCCAGAATGCCCACACATTTCAGGTGTAGCGCACTCTTTGTGAAAAATGTGAAGCAGCAGGCGGTGCACCCCATTTCCATGCCACATTCCCCATTCCCCGCGCACCCATTAACCAATTCCGGTTCTTCACGATTATGAAGCGTGCTCTCATAACTCCGCCACGAAAAGGGGCAGGGTTTTGGGGCTTCCACCACGCAGCGCGTTGCAAGTCGCGCTTTATCATGGAGATAAAAGCGAAAGGCTGGCTGCGACGGGTCAGCGGAGAAGGGGGGGCAACTCGGAGGCTCACCTGCTGCCAGCGGATAACCACAGGCAGGCTCACCCACTCCGCTGCACCCCCACGCACCCCGGCAACCAGTCGTGGAGTCAGTCAGTCAAACAACCAAAGCTGCAGGGCACCTACCCACCTCCCATGGTCGTCGTGCCCCGCTTGGCCGCCCCAATCAACTGGTTGCCACATGGGTCTTCGAACTGCAGTGGTTGTTGCTGTTTGCCAATGTTTTTGGGTGCCGCCACAGGCCGTCCCTCCGCGGCCCATCGTGCCACGCCCCCGTCGCGCGATTCGCATTTCCGTTGCATTTTTCAATGTCCGTCAGTGCACCCGAAAAAAAAATTAAGCTTCGATTAAATATAATATTATAAATACATAAATGTATTTAAAAAAATTCAAATTAAACTCATACATTTTTAGTTTCATTTATTGTCATTCAAAATACCTTAAATTCTTCTTTCTAATTTTATTTGGTAATTCTTTTCAGTGCGGGCTTGCAGTTGGTGTTGTTTGTTGTTGTTGGTGTCGTTGTTGTTGGTGTTGTTGTTGTTGCGATTTATGTGCGGTTGAATGAACACGCCCTGCAGGCATTCAACAACAACAACAATTGCAATGATGACGACTTAAGCGTCATCATCATCATCATCATCATTGTCGTCATCAAAAACGTTGCCAGGCTGCAACAAAGCCAGAAACAACAACAATATTTTGCACGTTCCTTTTTTTTTTTTTTTTGTTTAATAAACACACATTTTTGCAAAAACTTTTGCCATGGATCCGAACCGAAAAACTGAACAAAACCAGGCAAAAAATACGACCCGAAGTTGAAAAAGCAACAACAGCCACAATGGATAAAGTGTGCTGAAAAATTTCGCATAATTATTTCCCATGTTCCCCGTTTCGGATCCGACCATCCATCCATCCCAGGCATCCATTCGCGGTGCATTTAAAAGAGCATAAGTGAAAAAATTTGTTAAAGTGTTAACATTGACAGCGATTTAAGTCATTTTACTGTCATCATTAAGCCCCGAAAGCTGTTGCCAGAGCGTGGGTTCATATTGGGGTTTATTTATGAGAGATGTGGGGGGGTTTTTTTTAGTGTCTCGTGGAATACGTAGTCGAAATGGATCGAATACTAGGTTGAGCCCAAATCAGAGAACTGTTTGTAATCTTTCGATAGCCTGATAACAACCTATTCCCTAACGACTTTGGCAAATCCACAAATCGATTCTTTTTCAAAACTTTTCACGACAAGTCAAACATTTAGCTCAGCTATTAGAGGACATAAAACTCCCCGCAGCCTCAATAATTTCCAACATTAACGCTTTCCTCGGATTTATCCAACGGAATTGCCCCAGGAGCTTGGCTTTCCCCCCACCTACAGTTGGAAGGCGACAAGGCGAAGGGAAATTAAATCGGGAAACTTTAAAAAAGAGCGAAAAGAGGAGCCCCAGTTGCTGCCGCAGAATGAGTGAAATCAATTAAAAAGTTTTCACCAACTGGCTTTGAAGCAGGGATTAAGGATTAAGCATCTAAATTAAGAGTGCCGAAACGAGAATGAATTTATCCTTCCCCAAACTGCCATATTTTAGGGTTATGCGGGAGAGCCCTAATTAAATTTCAATGCACTGCCAAACTCAAGAAAGAAAGAAACAAAAATACAAATTCTTTTAAATTCATTTCGAATGTCTTGTATGGGAGGCGTATGTGGGGGGATGCAGGCAGACAGAACTTAGCCGTCAACCCCGTCTTGGCCCTGTGCCACGCCCACCAAGTCAAAAGTTTTGAGCCTTATTTACGCCTGCAGAAAAAAATTCTTTAAAATGCGATAAATGCGAAGGGCAAATGCTGCCATTTGTGTGAATGCCCTAACTAAGGGATATTACTCGTTACTTTGACAAATGGAAAATTGTATGAATTCAGTAAATAAATAAGAGATTAGGAGATATTAGATGCCAAAGTTGTAGCTATTACTATTACCAATGATATACAACAAAAACTAATTTAGTTTGAAGTTCTCATCCCCAACATGTAGATTGACTTAATTATAATGCTTCAAAAATAGTGATAAATTAAATTAATCTTCTTGGGTGTCTTCTGTATTGAATTGATATTACTTACCATACTTTATATAACTTTATTATCCTTCAAAGAGCATTTACTGGTTCGTAAGACTCTTTTGGCACGCAGCACTTACGCGCTCCCTTTATTTCCCTCTTCTGCTCGTCCTCGAAAAACTTTTTTTGGCGCAGACATTAATCTTGAAAAAGAAAATTTGCATGAAATTAAAAAAGTAGAAATACTTAAGCTTCCAGTGGGCACAGCGGCAACAACTCGACATCTTCCATTCGATGGGGGCTGCTGCGCTCGGAACGGAAAAGTGAAATTTGTAAGCACTTAGCAGAGACTTTGACTTGTACGGGTATTTTACTTAGTTTGGTTTAATCAGGGTGTAGGAGTGCGGCTTAAAGTAGAAGGAATTTTACTGAAAACAAGTAAGGTACTAGCTTTCAAGGTTGCAGAGGAATATACTAGATTGTTATAAGTTTTATTATGAGTAAACTAATCTATTAAAGGTGTTGTAATGATATGAATATATTAAAGATAAAATGAAAGACAGAGCTTGAGCTCTAAAAATCAAAATATAATTAGTAAAAATACCAAATGTACGCCTTTTACTTAGGATGATTTAATGAGTAAGTTAACATTGAGTCCAAAGGCCGAGCTATACAAAATAAGGTATTATTACCTTCACCATCAGTTACTGACCTATAATAATGAATACTTTGCAGGCAAAGACAATATAAAAAGTAAGATGCGTAACGCGCATACACTTGAACCGCCATAAACGAGTCCTGCCTGTGTAAGCCTTTAGGAGAGCAGGAGTTAATCTCTTTTTGGCTATTAAACAGCATTTCAGAAGAGCCTGAAGCCAGCAAGATTAACAAATCGTATAGCGTTATGTATTTTTTGACTTTTTAGAAGCACTATTTAAAATTAATGTCAGTAAATAGTGTAATATGGAGCCTTAATATATTTAAAGTGGAGTAACGTACAGTACGATTGTTTTAGTCAAAGTAAAAATTATATTATTATTATTATATATTTGTAATCATCAGTACCTACATTTCTTTCAGATTTAGTGTTTTAATCTCGGATCTTTAAAGTCAGTCAGTCTCTAAGGTTTAAGTTGAAATAATTTAAAACCAATTTGGTAATAAGCACGTCTAAATACATCTTGGCTCTATATCTCCAGTAAAGCGATTTGCAGTAATTTCGGAATAATCAGAAACAATTTACTTTACGCACCCACCCACCTCGCTGGCCTGACCGGAAATGGTTCGGCAGCACTTTAAATATTTAATTGCATAATACCGTAATTCCTGGGCAGGCATGTTGCCACTTTTGACTGCCTCTCGGGCCTCTGAGGCAGCAACTCAGTTTGTGGCACGGCACAAAATTGTTGGGCGAACAAAAAGCAAAGCGAGCCGGAGGAAAACAGCGTTCCTTCGGTGGCAGGTCTGGATTTTCCATTCCCTCAAGTGTTTGCGGTGGGTCTGCCGTGTCCTGCTCCACGGAGGAGCAGAAGTGCCTGCTTGCCTCCTTGGAATGGCGCTTGCAGCCCGCTTGTTTATGGCTCTAAGCACAATGGACGCATTTGCATTTGACGCAATTCGGTGTGGTATGCAGGAGTCACCCTTCAGCGCCAACTTATTACTTTAGTCTGCCTTCAGGCGCAAAATTTCATTCATTCTCTCCGGCGTACACCTCGACCCCACCTCCGCTGGAGTTAAAATGTGATTTTTCACTTGACTTTTTAATTATGCGGCACGCTACAGCGGCGGCAGCAACAAAGTACACCTACTTGTGTATTGCCTATTGTGCCTTTGTGGCAGCCGAACAGCGGAATCTGAGCCTGAGAGCCGTGGCGCTGGCGAAAGTTAAGCAGTAAATCTAATCCTTGGATGGCGCTGGGCAGCAGATAAGATGGGGGAGGATGTTCCAGCTCTATCGAGGCCTGGCAAATTAAGGCGGTTGAGTTGATATATTGGCCTGTGGGGTCTAGACTCTAGACCATCCCACCGCCTCCCCAGTGTGCTTAAGTAAGCGAAGACCTTTAATCTTAATAAACAGATTTGTGGGAATTTTCTAGTACTATGCAGTATTTACACCTGGGAAGTATCTATTATATAAGACAAGATAAGCTACCATTACAAAGGCTTAGTTAAGTGGCTAAGTATTTGGTTATAAAGCATTTTTAAAAGTAAGATGAGTAACGCCCACACAATTGAATTGTCATATGCAAATGCGCTTGCATTTGCTAGATTAAATAAATCCAGAGAAAATATATACAGGCATGCAGATCTCTAACAATTTTTTGTCAGTCTTCAGTTGCTGCTTTGTGCCTTTAAGAGAGTATTTATCTTTAGAACGCTCTTTCTGTGGCTTTTAAACAACAAGTCCTAACAAACATTTAAAATAAAAACAATCGCATGGCGTTAAGCACCTTAATATTATAAGCTCTTTGGTCGTAATCGCAATTTAGGGAGTTTTAGGCAACTAAAATTGTACCTTTGTACCATAAGAAGACAGTGTAAACGCTGTCTTGGTTTTAACTCTCCTTTTAGGCAAGTTGAAATGGGCTTTATCGAATTTTTCTGTTACTTATACAAATCCCTAATTTTACTTCAAGTTGGAGTCAAGTTTGCTCTTAAGAAATAGATTGCACAAAACTCAGAAGCAATTTAAAAAGTACAAATAAATTCTACAAATTATTTGAATGGCTTTCTCTTCTTCGGGGGGTTCCTCTCCAATGATTCTGTCCTGGGTGAAGCCCACTATGTCCTCTGATTTCGTTTCGTCATATTTGCATGCTAATGCAAAAGTATACAAAAAATACGCAGAGCACGACTCTGGCTCCCTCGTTGAACGTTATTCAGAGCATCCAGGAGCTTTGTTCGTTCGTATGCAAATTACTTAATTTAAAACATTACTTTCGCAGCCCCGTATTCCTCGATTCGCGTATTTTGCTACGCTAGGGGAGAGAACGGACGAACATTTGAAATCATTATTATCCCACTCACACTCGCAGTCGCACCCCCTCGCTTCATCATCATCATTATGGCCATCGCCATCGCCATCCCCAAAGCCATCATCATTATCGTTGCCTTCATTTTTATGAAGTGTCATTTGTGTGTCGCTTTTTGCGCCTATAAAGCAAACGCCTAAGCCCGAAGCTCTCGCACACTCACGCACCCACTCACTCACTCGGAGGCACACACCCCTTTCGCTGTGGCCAACTGACAGTCGAGTCAGTCAGACACTCACTCATTCATTCATTCACTCACTCGCTGGCACCCCCTCAGCTCCACTTGAGCCTGCCGTCGCCCCTAGACTTGCCTCTACTTTTTATCGGAGCACGCAATCGGTGGCCCGGCTCCTTCTGGCTGTCGGTCCTTTGAATTTTTCATGCCTTGCTTTTCCGTTTTCTTTGCTTCTTGCGAGCCGAAAGCCTGCCACATGGCGTATACTTAATGCCAATTTAATTGGATTTAATTATGTTTTAATTGCACTTGGACAGCGCCTAAAAGATAGGCGACTTAAGCGACATCTTTCCTGGAGCGAAGACCTGTGATCTCTGTCGACTCGTTTGCTATGCCAACGAATTTGTGTTCGAATTTTTATTTTTTCCTGTTCCTTTTCCCCCCGCGGCCACATTGTCAGCTTTGTTCAGTTTCCACAGCTTTTCCAAGCACATAAATTCAGTTTTAATTTAGCTGCGAATGTGAATGGCAAAAGCGTGCTCCGGGCTCATGCAAATTAATAATTTTGATTAACCAATTAATTGCCAAACATGTTTCGCTTGCGCCCAGATTTTCAATCGCAAATTAAAGAGAAATAAATATCATGATATTGAAGGAAGTCAGCGAATTTTGAATGCCCTAACTTGGGAAGTACACAAATGTAAGAAGGGAAGTCATGGCATTCTAAGATAATAATAAGATATACTTAAACCCTTTCCATACACTTCAGTTTAAAGATATTAGGTATTAAAGATAAACTCAGTATACCCCTTGACTAGTGTAAACCCAAAGAAAAATCCAGTCGAAGCTACTCTCCTTCCCGCGGTGGCAACTCGAACTGGAATTGATTTATGTGCCGCGACCGGCTAACCATTCGTTGTTGCCCTGTCCATGGTTGTCAATATCACACTCTCCGCCCCGGCCAGTCAGCCCCTCTGTCCAGGGATCGGCGGCTCTTGGCCGATTATCGAGCCGCGATATTGAACTTGGCAGGCGGAGAGCGATTTCGGAGATTGGCCATTCGATTCCTCGATGGCAATTTGACGCGTTTTCGGCGCGTTATTGTGCAATGAATTGTAAAATGTGCTCCAAATTGGGGGCTTAATTAGTTGGGGAAGCTAGAGAGTGGCCGGCGTAAGCTGATACTTGTCCGGACCGCTTGGCCCGTGCCTAATGATGATATATTCACTTTCCTGTGACCAGTCATTATCCGCAGAACCCTTTGGCCAGGGTCAGGGTGAGTCGGCGGAATTCTTGGAAGAGCTGCGCTTTCCGATTAACAGCCATCAATCAGCGGAGTTGCGGCGCCCAAGCTTCATATTCCATACAATGGATGGCTGTAATGAAAGCCACCAAATATAATGGAATATCTATTTAATCAACCCTCGGTATAATCACCGTGCTTGCTGCCCAGCCTTTAATTACTCGCCCTTCCTCCTCCGAAAGCGGCAAATTTCGATTATAATTGAAACCGCCTCGATGTCAATGGTAACTGCTGATCCCGATGATGGCGGTGATAGCCCCTGGCCTGTCCTGCGGTGGGTCAGTGGGCTCGCGAGAGCGTAATAAGCCCGATTACGGGCCCCAATAATTATAATATTCGGAGCGGAGTGGAGCCATTGCCGCACAAAATGCCAATTAAATCGCGAATTCAAGTTCAAGCCAGCGGCGGGACAAACAGACCTCATTTAATCCACCGCACAGATGATTTGTGCGCCCCCTCTGCACATCATCAATTTATGGGTATGCCACGGTGTGTACAAGTATGTAGGTATTACCGACTCGTCCCAATGCCACACTGTCTGCCCTCATCACTCGCATTGTTATGCGCCAGTGGCCAAATCTCGCTTCTGATTCTCCCTGACTGGGCCCGACCCCGACCCTAATCGCATTTCAATCATCGTCGGCAGCGGCGGCGGCCAAAAGACCAAGCGAGGGTCCTGTCCCCAGTCCCTTCTCCGCTCTCCTGGGTATTTAGCATCCTGCAGCCGTCAGCTGCAGGCCACATTAAACGGCAGGGACAGCTCGGAATGACGTGGTTGGTGGGGATTCAGTTCATTTTGATTCCTTCAATCGAGGGACGTCATCTTCCTCAATGAAAACATGCAGTTTTTCCTTATAATTTTCTGGAAAAACTAATAAGAATTTTAAAATACATCCCTAATTTACTATCGAGAGTAATCAAAAATAAAGTCAGGACTCCTAAATAAGTCTCAGCTATTTCCACCCAGCTAGTAGCAGACTTTTCAGCTCGCTGTTTCCGCCCAGATCGAATACAGAGCAGCAAATAAGGGATGTCCATATGTCCAGGCCATGTCTTTGCTGTTTGCCAAGGACATAATGAGCAGGACTTCCGCCGACTTCCTTCCGCCACCAGGGCAGAGCTGGAGGAAAAGTATTGTGCGAATGACTCCTTTGAAGTCGAATGATGAGACAGCATTTTTCTGCTCAGGCACCATGAAAATAGGATGTGCACATGAGAGGCTGGGTTCCTTTCAGATTGCGATCGGGCTGTGGAAAAAAGAACCCCTAAGCCGTGGTGGCCCTTTCAGCAGCGTTATCTGTCATCTTCAATACTGGAAATGATCCGATTTTGTATTCAAAAAGGGACTTGGCACACAGTAAGCCATTAAAGAGTCTGTTTACTGGCTCGAGACGGAGTGAAAAACAGAGTTAAAGGCGATCGAAGTGCCACGTTGCTCTCCCAATTTGTCCTTAGGTCCTCGGCTATCAGTTTCAGCAATTATAAATTACCGGATGAGCTGTAGGGAAAGCAGATTCAAATTAAACCCCAGACTTCGGGGAAAGGGAGCAACAGTTATGATGGAAAAGCTTAGTAGTTTGCCTGCGAGAAAAACGCGTCCGTAAGCTATTAAGTTCTTAATTCGCGGAATGAAATTTCAAACTAAAAGCATTTGAGCCTGCCAGCGCCAGCGCGTCGGGGATGGGGCGGGGGTTTTTGGCGCCCATATAGCTTTACCGTTAGCTGAGCAGGAGCTGCGGCAACAATGTCCTCGCCGTCGCCTGTCTGCACCGGCAACCAATTAGCAGCTTATTAGAATGCACACCATCCGTAATCCTTGGCGGCAACAATTTGTGGACTTAAAATATTAAATTGCTGAAACTTGAAAACAGATTTCTCAGCAACAGCAGAAAAAACAGCACCGCTGGACGGCCAAACTTCCAGCTAAGCAAACGGAGTCTCTGGACGTGGGACGAGGAGGAGTGGCTGAGGTTGGGAAAGGTTGGGTCAGGAGCCAAGAGGGTGCCGTGAAATTATGCAAAAGGGGAGCAGGAAAGGCTGTATCAGAGAGAGAGAGAAGGATATAGAGAAGCACTTGAAGAAAGACATTATAGGTCTTTGTTTCTATGTAATTTACTTTATTTTATTTTTTTACCAATTCAGACTGGTTTTCTCTTCGACGAAAAAAGATATTATAGGTCTGTGTTTCTATGTAATTTACTTTATTTTATTTTTTTTTACCAATTCAGTCTTATCCTTGACGCCCACCAAAAGTAGAGATCACAGATCTCCCTTTTTCTTCTATCGATGTCTTCTTCTTTCTAATCGATAGTATCGATGTACCATGTTTGTATATACCAATATATATCGTTCACACTTCGCTTATATTATCGGTATCTTATGCTAGAATGAATGTGGTATTACACTATGTTCCTACAATATCTTCAAACGAATTTTTAAATTTAAGAAGAGATGCTTTATTGATTCTTCATTTTGCAAAGAAAGTTAAATGTTTATTTATATTTGGAAATAGATCTTTTAATGCTAGTTAAACATTCGTTGTAACAAGGACAAAGATACAAGGATTACACAAACCAAACGCTTAGTTTCCACTTAATAATGTTACTATATTAGAAGTTGCTTTAACTTTACTTTAATTTAATCTTTAAAATATTCGCTGGAATTAAAGTCCCAGAAGTGCTCTCCGATTAATATGGCTCCATAAGTAATGCCTACCTGTCGCTTTTTCTCAGTGTTCGGGGCCAGACCGAGTTACTGGATAAGTGCACAGGCACGAGAACCTGTGGCCATGTTCGGTCTTGGGGTTTGAGGGCTGGCCAAGGGAGCTGAACCTGGAGCTGGTCGTGGACCCGAGCCCCAGTCCAGACTGGAGCGAAAGGCGCTTCAAGCGTAAAAAGTTAAACTTGAAATTCTCTTGAGTTGCTTTCTTGGAAATTGGCCCTGGACATGGCCATGGCCAGTAGACAGCTGTGCAGTTGCTCTTCGATGTGGAGAGAGAGAGCGAGCCCTCTTCCTCTCAACCTCCTCATGGACAGGCCAAATTATAAAACGAAAGACATTCTACGACTATAATAATGCTGTCTTCCAGGGATAGACAGACGGCAAACTGGGTGGAGGATGCTTGTTCTCCCGAAAGTTTCTGGGATGGCCACCAAGAGGCTGGGGCCAGTGGCCCGCCCACTATCGAATGAAAGCGAAACCCTTTAACAAACGTGTCTGGAGTGGAGATGGCGTGTCAGTCGTTGGCCCTTAGCCCAGCTAAATTATGCAGGACTTTCAAGGAAGACTGGCACCTTAAAGATAATGCAACGAGATACAAAACTTGAGGCACAAACATATAGAAATTGTTGGGGAAGTTTACTTTAAGTCCAAGATCCATGTGAGAGTGTGAGTAATTGCAGTGCAATAACTTGCTTAAAAGTCGTTCAATAGCCTTTTAAGCCACTTAGGAAACGACAACCCTTTAAGCGCTCCGTAATCACCCTTCATTGATCCTTTCATTGTGTATTTTCCCCTCCCGATCACTCAAACAGGATTTGCCAGTTGAGTGCCTCTGTTGTCACCTCGCCCCACCCCGAACCAGAGTCGGCATTCCCAAAAAGCGACTTAATTACACTCGCTCATAAGCAAAAGTATCCCAAAGCGTTTCCTGAATTCCGGAGAGGGGGCCGTGGGCCGAAGTTTTCCGGATGGGGGCTGCTGCGGGACGGGCCGCACAATCACAAAGGATAAACCAATTAAACTTAGTTCGAGGCAAGCAAATGCCAAATGCCAGGCGCCATCAACCGTCTGACAATTCAAACAGCAAAACTCAACTAACCGACAATGAAAACCTCAGAAATGTGCAGTCGGGCTGAGGGATAGTGGCCATGGCTACTGGGTCCCGGCTCGGGCTCCGGCTCCGGCTCCCAGCTGCCAGTTGCCGGCGTGGCATTCCCCTGACAACTAACCGATGTCCTGACCCAGCCCCCTGCCACCACGCTGACTGCATATTTCGACATTTATGTGGTCGTCAATGGGTGTCGTTGTGTCGTTGATTTCTTGCTTAAGCGCGATGCGATTCAATTTCAAATCCTGAACACATTTCCACGAGTGGCTGAGCAGGAGAAGGATTCAGGACTCGGGACAAGGCAAGGACTCGCCGGGACAGCTAACAATGTTATCTCGTAATTTTACACGTCGATGATTTCGGGCGAATGAGTTTGATTCGATTGTCTCAAGTTTTTTGCGATTGTGTGCAGCTCTTCGGGAATGGGGTAGTTGCTGCACGGCGAGTGGTGGCTCTGGCCTCCGGAATCCGAGGGGATGCACCACCGAGTGGCGGCGACGACGCCTCTGACAAGCTTCTGACAGCCGAAGCCGAGCGCCTGCTGGGTCCCAGGACAGCTGCTCCTGCTCCGGCTCCTGTTCCTGTTCCTGTAGCCACCCCCTTCGTGCGGGGCTGCAATAAATTCATGCAATGCAACACAGCCCAGGTCCAAGGACATTAGGAAGGGTTCGCTTCCGATTCCCCCGCAAAGAAGTGAAAAAAAGATTCAACAAAGGAAGACGCGACTTGGAGATATCTATTATTTGAAAATACATTTCTTTTATTATCACAAAGTCACTGCACAATGTTTAAAAAAGTCGGAAAGGCTTCGTTTATAGACTTTTATGATATAGTATAAAACCCTGGCACCAAAGACCTGATAAAGATAAAGATACGTAACGCTTTACTTTCATATATCTTGGGCTGCTTTATTTAGAGCTTTAGCTTAAAAAGCCAAAGAGGTCTAACTACATTCGTAGCCTATCTGTACACATTCTCTCTTAAGATTTGTACCATATGTGTAGTAAGATGCGTGACGCGAAGCGATTGTTTGCAACCAATTTTGTTAAAAGGCAGGTTTCTTTTGAATTTTTGTTTGTTTGAAAAGACAAAGAGAGATAGAGTAGGGTTCATAAAGATTCTATATTAAGCATTCTAGATCTGGCTTCCTGTATACAATATATTTTTAGTTCTTTCTCTCCTAAGGTTGAACTAGAGAGAGAGAACGCAAAGTGCGCGTTACACATCTTATGCATTATATTGTCTTTGTTATTACCTGTAATTACCTCATTAGCTGTACCAAGCTCATAAATACCCTCAAGTTCTGAGAGTACTGGGTAATAAAAGGGAAACTCAAAATTCCAGAGACGGCAGCGGCATTCGAATGACATGCAAAGTTGTCGCCCCTTCGAAACGAAACTTTTACCCAAAATCATTTCAACTTTGTGCCTTTTTTGCCACCGTCAGCGTCAGCGTCACAAGCACAGCACAGGACCTGCTCAGCTGTCCTGTCCTGGCCAAAAAGAGTTTACCGCGCCCGTCGCTTCATTGTCGTGGTAATCAAATAAAAATCAATGGCTTGTGAAATTCAAATTGTGACTCAGAACAGACTCGGGGTCGCTCTCCAGTTCTAGGACTCTAGACTCTCCCGCCCAGCCTCCCGCTTCTTCGAGTGCCCGAATCACGTGCCCGGTTCTCATTTGCCGTTAGCATTCGCAATCGCTGGAGTTAATGATCTGATGCCGTCTAGCACACAACTATCTACGAGCCCAAGCCCCCGGACCGCGCCAACTAAATCAACTGTCATTATGGGGCAGGTTGACTGGTCGCAGATGGCGGGAGACTCCGTCTAAGTCTCGGGCTCTGAATAAATTAATTTTTAAATAGCGGAGCGAGGCCGAAGTTGGAGTGTGGCGATAGTTAATTATAGGGTTCTTCTGCCTGCCCTTAAAAGTTATCTGTGGAGTCAGCAGGATGTTCGGAGGCGATTCCTGATAGCAAACTTCCTTTTAAACTCGCCCTCTTCTCAGTCCCAAATCAATCTGGGCTTCCTTCCGGCCAAGCCCATTTCCTTAGAAACAACAACCAAATTAACATCATATGTTCGATGCAGTCGAGCGGGGGAGCTGAGCTGGGACTCCCCCCGAGAGAATACCCTGGGGTGCACGGTTACAGCTCTTAAATTTCTTAAACAATTTTTTATTAAATGACAAACAGAGTGGGGAAGGAGCAGGAGGAATGGCTTTTCTGGCAGATGGATCGCTGGGTGTTGACATCTCGGGGACTGCTCTGCGGATTAGCCGCCGCCCCTGACAGAGCCATCGAGCCCAACTAAGCCTTGTGTAATAATTATGCTAACGACTGTCAATTGTATGGGCCCGCGAGGGCTGTAAATTGAATAGAGATGGCGAGATGCTGGCAGAGGGAGAGGAACGGAGAGCTGTGTCAACGATACAAACCGCAAAACCCAAAGATAAAGGAGCCGGAGCACGCTCCTGGCAAGGGTTGCTGCCCGTCTCGAGACGTGTGCTAATAGTTCGTGGTTCGCGGCGGCTCTCCTTCGGGCTCAACCCCTTGGCTTTCGGGAAATCACAGCCCTTTTATTTGGAAATTAAACTCGCCTGGCTTTTCACACTCAATTGACTTTTCAGGCTTGTTGTCAACTTTTCGCACACATGGAAAAAAGTTAACGGAGGCGAAAGTGAACCCATTTGCCGGAACGAATCGCCGGCATCCATTATTTGCAGCCACTCGCCTATACAGAAGCCCGGTGACTTGGGAAAGGGTATTGAATCTGGCTGGGAACCAGGCGGGATGCGATTCCTCAAGACGTTGGAGTGTTTACTGTCCTGTCCTTTGACGCTTCGCTGTCTGCGCAAAGGCTTTGGCCCCCGCCCCCAGCCCTGCCTGCCACTCCCAAATTTGCATTAAGATTATGTAAATTCGCCCTCCCCCCCCCCCCCCCCCCCCCCNAAAATCCCCCCCCCCCCCCCCCCCTCCCCCCAAAGAGCAGCAAAAAAACACTCGGAAATGCGCGTGTTTCTGGCAGTTTTCCGCCGAGTCTAAGCCGAAAACAAATTGAAAAGGCCCTCGAGCCGGAACGGCGTCTTTAAGGGGGAAATGGCTTTAAATTGCTGCCAGTGGTCCATGTAAATCATAAAATCATTTTCCTATTTTAATTAAAATTGCCAACGAAAGGTACGAACGAACGAACCCTTTTGGCCGCCCGGGCAAAGTTTTCTTTTCGGTCCTCTGGCATCACTCAGCCACCGCCCAGTTGCTTTCAAGTTTTGTGCCTTTAATTTGCTGCCATTTTCACTTTTGCTTCTGCCCATTACATTTATCAAGCTGTGTGCCCTGTGTCCCTCCCCCCTGGTTGGCCTTTGTCAACACGGGCCTGACCCGAAACCCCACCCACCCGCCTCCACTTCGCCTCGTGTGAGTCGGAAAAGTTAGTGCCTGGCCAAGGAAAAAGTTTTCCACCTTCGCCTCGCAACTGTAAGTAAACTGTTGTCCGTAGTTTTTCCTCTCAGTCCTCCCTCCCAGAAGGTGTAGTCAATTTATGTGCTACCCCCGGCCTGGGAGAACATGACTGAGATACGGGTACTCTGTCCTGGTCCTGATCCTGGTCCTTTTCCTACTCCTGCAAGTGTTGCCACATTCGAGCAATTATGTTTGCGGGGAGCCGGAGCTCCCCCAGCCGGAGGCCAGAAAGGGGTTAAGCTGAGGGCGACGTTGCCATGAAGGTAAGAGTACTCGTAAGGAGCACAGGATTACTGCGGCACTCCCACTATCTGTTTGAGAAAGTGGGTTGAGTGGGCCACTCCGGAGATTTCCATGCAGCTCATCACTTTCGCTTGGCAAATACTTGGCATCTGTAAACAAGCCACAAGCCACCACGATGTCCCGATCTTATCGCCAGTGCGGATTCTAAGCTCCCAGAAGCTCCCTGCACCACCGGCAGCCAGGCCACTTACTTGCAACTGACAGGGAGTGACAAGGCAGTCAAAACTACCTAGCCACATGTGCGGCGAGCGGTGGCTGGGGGGGTCTGCCCGCCCGAATCGCTACTTAACACTCCTTTTTTCTCCGTTCTCCAAAAAGTTGAGGAAGAAAAAAGCTTAAACCGCAGACAGAATCCGGCGGCCGGAGGGCTGGGAACGACGTAAAAATTCGGCGTCTGCTGCTGGAGGCAGCTCCAAGAATGAAAAGGACTGAGAAGACCCCCAACCAAAGGCAGAACCAGAACCAGATTCCGAATCCAGCTCAAGTCGGGCCTCAGCTGTTGGTGGCTGTGTGTATTTTCTGTTATTCCTTAGCAGGAGGGTAGTGTAATTTTAATGGCTGTCTTGTCATGTTGCAAGTAAGCCGCCTTAAAGTTGGACTTGTGGTTTAAACTTTGCTGTGAAGCGACATATGGAAGTAGATACCAGGTAGACTTTTACATAAATATGTCCTTTGCTAGGTGATATCGGAAACCAGACAAAAAGTACTTGCCAAATAATGATTTAAGAACAAGATTATGGAAGTCTTCAATATATACCCAAGTTAATTTTAGTTTGTACCTTTGAAAGTTCCTGGCGATCGATCTAACAATATAGTAAACTTTATCGATTGAAGTTCGATATACACATCGAAATTTTTTTTTTCAATATTCTGTTTGCCTTGTTTTCATTTTTGGGAATTTGAATTTATTGTTGTGTAGAAAAATATGGGTTCCTGTTACTGTGGATTGATAACTTTTACAATGGTGCAGGAATTCGGTTTGCCTAATCGGGCAAAATAATTTAAGCTTAGCTTACAATCTCTCTAATGAAACATATAATTTAATTTTATAATTCAGTTTAATCATTTCATTAAATATAATCTAGAAAAAATACACAAACATTAAATAACTTTTCCTGCTTATAATATCGATAATGTATCATGATGTGCAAAGAGTCATGAATCGTTAATACGTTTGATATATCGCACTTATTTCCTAAACTCAACTTAAGTGTTTGCAAAGGTTTTATTCACCGCTTAACTTAAATGAGCATTTCAGTCAAAAATAAATTAATTTACTTTTGAAATTATCGATAAATTATGGTTAAATTCGATCTTTTTCGATATAAATTCCTTGATGTAACACATTTGAGTATCGATCCTTGCCCAACTCTTGGCTCTGCATTTTTATTTAAAATTATAAATCCAAGCAGTGCCATTTAACTGATTTACCTGCGAGGGTAAGGGTATTCAAGACGTCGATCCGCCAGAAAAGCCCTTGTTGTCGCCCCGTGCCTTCTCTCGTGTTGTCGCTGGTGTCCCCAAATGCCATTTAGCATTTGACTTAAACGCGGCTGCTGCTCCTGATGGCAGAGCGGGCGACTCGGGTGGCGGGATGACGGGGTCTGTGGTAGCGACAACCTGCTGAGACGCAGACAACAACTCCAAGCCGAGCAACATATGCTCGTGTGTATCTCTGGGCCACGCCAAGAACGTCTGATGCCTGGCTCCTGCAGTCTCCAGTCTCAGTTGGCCACAGACTGCTCCTCCTCCTGCGGCCCTGCCTCGGTTCCAGTTTGCAGTCCCAGGCAACTATTAAGTCACATGTTTGTCAGTCTGCCGGGCGTGCGCCGCCTCCGTCCCTTTCGCTCCTGATATTAGACTTTTGAGTTATGACTTTGCATCCTTGAAGGAGAGTTCTGTTCTTCTTTTTGTAGGAGCGAAGCCAGTTTAACCTGAAATTCCACATTAGTTCCCTGCCGCGGCAGCGTCTCTCTTCGGTTTATTTGTCTTTGTTTTTATAGCCCTTTTCAGCCAGGTAAACACGGCCGGGCCAGAACGCAGCCAGGCCAGTGGCTTTAAGCCAGGCCCAGACAGCATCATATGGTCAGTCGGGAGGGAAGAGCGTGGGAGCAGCGGAGGAGCAGCCTGGACCTGACTCATCCAGCCGGGCAGCTTCATTACGCGCCTGCTTGGGCCTGGCACTGTTTGTTCCCCTTTTGTCGCAGACTTATTACTTTGGCCTGCGGGCAGGCCAACAAAGGAAGCCCTGCTCCTGGTCCTCCTGCTCCTGGCTTCCGACTTACCAAGTGACATAATATGACACGAGGCTGCCAAGGACTCTTGTCAACTGCCTGACTGCTGCACTTGCAGTCGAGCTGCAAGCGAAAACTTTCTTCCAGCAGATTTTGATGGGAGCTCCCCTTCCATTCCCTCGCCCCAAGCCACTGTGGCTTCCATTAGTCGCTGGTCTAGACAGCCTCCTGTGCGGAGGACTTCCTTCTGCCCGCCTTTATCTATTAAACATAATTTACACGATTTTACTAACTTTATCTGGGCCGGGAGGAGGGCAAACTAAAGTTAGCTTAAGCAACTCCCCGGCCCGACTTGCGCCTTCTTACTCTAACTGTCTCCCCTCTCTCTCTCTCTCTGCTTTCAGGTGAGTTCGCATCCTGCCCTGACTTCAATTAGTCCTAAGTGCCGGGGCCAAAGGATGCTCGCCTGCCGCTTCCTTTGCGCATATTTCAGTGAGTATGTCGTGTGTATGCTTAACGCGCTAAACTCGCCGTCTTTGGTGCTGGAAATTGTCTTCAAAGCCCCTGACTTCTGCCTGTATCCTGGCCATAATTATGTGCCGGCTTCCAGCGGCCAACTGGGTTGACACCGCGCGTCGTTAGTGGCTTGTGGCAGAGCAGTAATAAGGCCAGACGGGGGAGTTGTCCTGCCTGAATTTGCATCAAAATAGCACACACTTCCAAGAGCTCTCCCGAGGCTCTATTTGGCCTAAACAACAAAAAATTCATTATAAATATCCATTACTCACAACATATTCAGATGCTGCCCAGTTGTGGCCAAATGGGGGCAATAAAAGTGCCGGCAAAATAAACACTCGGCGCAGAACTTTAGAAATCGGACCAAGGAAGGGATGTGGATGCGGCGCCGGCATCCTTCCGAGTGAACTGAAGTACTTGTGAAACTTTCTGCCATATTCATATAGAATCTAGAGACAGAGATCCGCACTGCTGCTGAGGTGGCCCAAACAGATTCATTAGATAAAATAATAAGCACTTGAGCCCGGCAAGTTGGGGGGGAGTTGCGCCGAGTCAACGTGGCGTATGAGCGATTTTTCTTGCTGCTGCTGCAACTGCAGGCGAAACTTTTTCTATTTCTGTGGGTGTCTGTGTGTGAATCCCCCCGCCCACCGGCAGACACTCGAAGAGCAAACTTCAACACTTTGGCTGAAAAGCGAGCGGAAAAAAGCAAAAAGTAAAACAAGGCGAGAGCAAAAACTTTGCTACTTAAGAGCGCAAAACGCAACGCAATGCTCGAGTGGCGCCGCCTGCAGAGGATTTCCACGGGGGCGGCGGCGGTGATAATGCTGGAGAGTCGTCGTCTGAGCGAGCACAAGTAACTGCGAACAAACCAATTAAGTTTATTACTTTTGCGTTTTTCAAGTGATTCTCCCCTACCTCTTATTCCTGAGTCCCCATCTGAGGGGATGTGTGTGTGTGTGGCTGGGCATTTAGCAAGTTGCTGCGACTTTGCCCCGTGGTATGCCACAAAGTTGTTGCAAAAGTTTGACAAAGTGCTTCAAAACAAGACCAGGACACAGGACACGGAGGCTGTGTGGGGCACAGGTGGGACGGGTGGGCGGCGAGAGCAACGCGATGAGAACACCACTCAGCACAACAGATTTGTCAAAGAAATTAATAAATACCGCGTCATGCTGCGTGCCCTATTCTGCTTTTCTCTTCCCCCTGTCAGGAAAACCATCCTGGATTTTCCTCTCGGAAGGAAAAAGTAACAAAGAAGACAGTGAAGCCTCAATACCCAAACCTCCCTGAATTGAGTGAAAGTGAGTCATTTGGCATACTTTTCTGATATGAAATGTAACTTATAGAAGATATTAGTTGTATAAAATTTCATGCATAGATAAGAAATTTTGAGGTTTCCAAAAACTTGTTTATTTTGTCCAATTTATTATTATTTGTTTTATTTATATTTATTTATTTATTTATTATTTTTGTACAATTAAAAAGCTTTAATTTTAAAGAGATTTCAAGGTATATTAAAATTAACCAATATTGGCAACGTTATTACTTAAAAAAGATACAAGGAGCAAGGTACAAGAAAGCGACTGAATTTCTCTATCAGACTTTTGAAAAACATTTCAGGAGAGCCAGGTGTCTGGGCCATAGATTTTGCAAAGAAATTTTAAGGCTCTGCTTATCTTGTTATTATAACGTCTTTTTTGCAAGGAACTCTGCAAAGAACAAGACAAATTTATATAGAAGAGTCCTTCGAGTAAGAAAATTCTCGGTACTTATACAAAACCAACTGACTGTTCATTCTTCTTGTGATTTTGATATTACAAATTTCCCAAATCTGAAACAGAGAGATTTTAAATACTTTCTCCTCCTTAACCTTCTGGTTTTCGTTGTGGTGCTGTCGTTGGCAATTAAAACAAATTACCAGAGGCGACATTCATTATTATTATGACCATTCCATTTCGTATTCCCTAGTCCTGGCACTTCTTCCCTCCGTCTCCGCTCCTTCCTCCTTCTTAAATTCCATCTCATTCCCTTTGGCCTGTTATTCCCTGGTCCTTGTTCTTCTGGTCTGGAGCCTTTTGTCAAGGTGATTTATCACCTCTAAGCGCCTGGCACTCATTAATTTTTGATTGGGCCAAAAAAGGCAAACGGCGAAAAGATGTTTCGCCCTCCCTCCGGTGCTCGTTGTCGCTGGTTTTATTAAAACTTCATCAAATTCGGGGAGCAGCAACGACAACAGCAGTTCGGAACTTAATGATGGACTCTGACTGGCGACGGTGTCTGCTCTCATTACTTTTTGCCCGGAATGAAATGAAACTCACGGCTGCTGGCCAAGGTTCAGTTGGGTTAATTGACTTTTCCAGCGGCGGGCAGAACACTGTATTTTTGTAGACTTTATTAGCTGATTAGTTTGCATAGCGGTATTAATAAATATAAATAATTTCCACTCTGCGAGAAGAAGTCCTCCCCTCAAATAGCAGCCATTTTTTGGGTTAGCTGCCCCCTTGGTTGGCCGCAAAAGTTGGACAATTAATTATGGCGACGCCGCCGAAGAGAGTACAAAATGGGGAAAAAATTGGCTGCCAAATGGCGGCGACAACAATGACAGCGGTGGCATCGTTTACGGCGGCATGGTGGCCGCCACCCTGCCCCCGGCCACAATCGGAGTTCCGCTGCACATTGTGTGCGACACACCGGATTCGGATTTTTCCCGGACAGGAACGCTGAGCCATGGACATGGTCACGGCCTTCCTGTTTATGGGCATCCACCTTCCACGTCCTTCCACTCCGTTCCATTCCGGCTCCGAAAAACTATGGACGCCGCTTCCGTTGACAGTTATTTTGATTTATGCCGAATTGTTGCGAGGGCTCTGCGCCCCGAAATGCGGGTAGGGGGGAGGCATAAAAGGTCCTGGCCCGGCTAAAATCAGGGGGGGGGCCGGGCTGCAGCATGCGTGCAAGGGGTCGCAGAAAAAAGGGCCATAAATAGCGCCCGAGGAACCCACCGAACGGCCACAAAAGAAATTCTAGTTGGCGGACCCCAGAAAAGCACTCAAAGCTCTAAAACAAATTGGCAGCCCCAGGAGGGTGTGTGGGTGAAGTAAAAAAAACAAAGGTGTCGGATAACAAAGTCCTAAACATAACTGGTAAAAGGTCCTTTTCCTAAATGGTATTCTGACGCAGGCACATACTCGCACTGAAGTATTCCTTATTTAATCTGATCAGAATTATTGATGACACTCCCCGAGATAGGAAAATGATTCGACTCTTTAGAGCTCCTTTTAAGTCCAGATATCGTGGCCATAATTCAAACATATTCTGTTACCTCAGGGAATAGCCCGCATCCTGCATACCTCCTCGCTTACATCTCAATGGCATATTTCTGTTCGGGGGAATACCAATCTCGTGCTGTAAATTCTGGCTTTTCAACTGGCGTCCATTAACATCCCATCTCCCGGGCACTCTCTTATCTTGGCACTTAACAAACAAACTACAATAACGAGAACGGCCACTACCAGATCTCAGTCTAATAACTCTAATGGCAGCAATAAAATATCCATATACATTTAAAATTAGCACTCGATTGTGAGTTGGGGCAGCTCCCAGGATCAGGGTGGCCCAAACCCATATTGCCTGGCCAAATGTGACCGCAAACTACATAAACTATAATGACAAATGTGTGTGCGTGTGGGTGTTTGTGTGTTTTGTGGATCCAAATTGAATGAGAATGCTGGAAAAAGGTTCATTCCCAACGAGAATAAAAAGCGGGGAGCAGCGGAAGGCCGGGCGATGGCGATGGAGATGGCCAAACAACCGCATCGACTGTGGGTGCCACAGCCATGGGTCAACGGCAACAACAGCAACCCAATAAAGACCACTAAGTGTCCGAGTGTGTGCGAGTGTATACTAGTTGTGTGTGAATGTGATTCTATTTGAAATAAACCAAATAGTCGCACATAAATGCGGGTGTTGCCAGTCCGGACTTCAGGCCCCCTTCTTCTAGCCTGCCCTGTTGGCCAACTTGCATACATCATAAATTGTGGACAGTCTGCTGGCCAAGCTCCTAGCTGTAAATGGCCAAACCACAGGACGAAACAACCGGAGTCCGGGACCCCCAGCAATCCGTTGCAGCGGCGTCCTAACCCGGCGGACTAAACATCCGGCCGACTCTGGCTTTCGGTCTGGGCCTGCTGATAAAAAAGTTGGCAAACAGGCAGTGAAGTAAGGCACAAAGTTTGCCTTTGAAAATGTCTATTTGAAAAGTTGTGCCGGCCCAGGCGCCGTGGCTGGGTCCACACAATGGCGACCATAGTTTGTCGCTTCCGCCGGCCGCTAAACGAAAGTCATTTATTTCGCCCAATTTTTTCGGTGCGCTTCATTGCCGCGAAGCGTTTTTAATCAACTCGCTGCCGAATAGTTGGCCCTGAATGCATTCGCTCCGCTCAAGTGCCAAGGGCGAGGTCCCCCCGGCGACTGAAAGGCTTCCGTATTATTATTCTCCCTGCAAGTTTCAAGTGCAGTCCGACTTTGATTAGCAGCCAGAGCAATTGAGACTGGACTGTGAAGTCCAAGGCAGCCAATCAGCGGCTGAAGAGGTCCTTTATTTAAGCCAGATTGAATGGAGCCCGCCGATTGCAAGGGATCTATCCCATTCTATTCCAAGAGCAAGCTGCTGTCTCTAAATATAATGGTGGACTTTCAAGCTAATGAACTTAAAGGGTTTGCCAGCTTAAATACATACCCAGCGTCCAGATCCTTTAATATTTCAGAGGCCAGCAAAAAGTATTGCTTATATATCTCCAATTTCCCTCGCTCAACTCATTCATGATTCACGATTTTCCCAGCTCGCAATCACTTACCACAGCGAGCAGCGCTTAAGTCCGCCTGCCACACATGCGATTAGCTGGACGCGGGGCAAGGCCGATCTATGCATATCTATGCGGCGCTCAGAGTGCATAGACATCTAGTCCGGGACATGCATATTTAAAACTTATTCAGGCATCAAATAAATGTTTACACGACGGCGCAGGGCGTGGAAATCCGTGCTTAGCCCCGACTAGAACCCCGCTGGATGCAATTTTCAGCGTTTGATTTCATATCATTTTGCCGCTGCGGCGCCCGAAACTATGCAAATAATTCATTTGACAGACAGGCTGGCAAACAAACAAACAAAGGCTGGCAAGTGGGCGGGGCACGGGACGATAAAGTGTGAAAATATGTAGCAGGCAAGTGGCAAAGAAATTAAAACGAGCAGGAAAAAATGTTGACTATGCCAGTGTCTCTCTCTGTCCGGAGTCTGTCTGTTCTCTGGGGGAGAGGCTATAAAGGAGACTTGGTCGGGGTGGTGGGAGGACCTCTACATTCCCATGCGTTTCCTTCTTCCTCACTTCCCCACTCACAGGGTAGGGCAAAAGCCAGGGGACTCCTCTGTTGGTTTATCTTTCGTGCGCTGCACGTCATTCATGGGCTGTCTGCCCCAAAGCCTCCTCCCCAAGTGACTTTCTCACTTTCTACTAATTCCCTCTAGCCGTCTCTTTGCCTCTTTCGTTTTCTTTGCCTTTCTGGGATGTGCAAATTTAAATTGTACTCCTAAGACCGAAATGAAATCTTCAAGTTGTACCACAAACCTAAGGAGGAAACTATTAAACACGGCTCAATGTTTATTTATTTCAAATTAAACTTACATCTTACAGATACTAGGAGAAAAGCAAGATTTAAGACTTTGAATAGAATGTTGATCCAAAAGTTATCTCATTCTAAAGGCGCTTTATGTTTTCTTTATTTCTCAGGATGCCAGAGAAGTCTCTCTCTCCAGATCTTAGAATCATCGATTTTTTATCGATTTTGTACCGATATCCCTTGAAGTTACTCCACAATTTCCTCTGTACTTAACACTTTTTATTTAAGTTAAATTTATCTCTATTAGACGTACTTTCTACTAAGCTCCTACAATGTTTTGATATGTTAGATTTACACAAAAAAGCATCCGTTTAAATGTAACCCCCCTTTAAGCCCTTGTTTCACCACTTTCCGTCACCAACGATGCTTCAAAGAATGCTTTAAAATATTTTCCAGCAGCCAGATGAAAAAAATATTTGCAAAAAATCCGCATTAAAAATTCATCATGTTATGTCGCATGCAGGAAAACCAAAAAGAGAAGGCAAGCGGGCGTGCTGCTGGAGGGGGTTGGGAAATCAGAGATGAGTGGCAAACTAGAGGGGAGTGGCGGGAGGTCAGAGCTCCTCTTCAGACGAGGCATTTTAAATATTTCATGACTCCGACATTATTCGGCAATTGCCGTCAGTCAGGGGAGCGGGTGGTAGACATTACGAGAAACAGTGATACGGCGAGTAGTTGTTCTATTAGTTGTGGCTAGCCTTTTCCATTTCCCCCACCAACCACCCAGCCACACCCTACGGACCTTCGACATCTGTCAAAGCAAGAAGAGTCCGATTTTCCATGCACATTTCCCAGACATTTCCGCAACATATGCGAAGCGTCGGACAGCCAGAAAAAAACTTTTGGAAAAATGATGAACTGCCTGAAATCGAACAAAGACTCAACCGATTTCTGGGGGGGCGGGAGAAATAGGGGTTGGTCGATTGGGGGCCTCTCACGCGGATTCATCGATGCGGAAATGCGTTGTCAATTCAATTCTCTGCTCACAATGCCACGTGGGGGGGCAATCTCCCTTTCCCGGCAAGGAAAAACCTTTCTAAGCCGTGGAAACTTTTGTCGAGTGCGTGAGCTGACGTCTCCGGCTGCCTTTGGGCTGACTTCTGCTCCTGTCACGCTCCGATATATCCTGCCAGCCTTGTGCGACATATCCGTGGCAGCTCCCCAGCCCGCCCCCTTGGCCGAGCTGCTGCAATCGCAGCTGGCAGCCCCCTTGTTGCTGCCACTTTTTGTGTCTCCGCAGCAGCAGAAGCAATTGAATTAAATGTGACACCAGTCAGCCATCTGTGGGCGAGGGAATCCTCCTGGAGCTGTTCTTGTGCTGCGAAAGAGTGACTGATAACCTAACCGCATTGAGTATTGGTCAAGGAAACTCTTTAAAGTAGTAATCAAGGTATTTTCTCAAATAGTTTTTATAGGTTAGAAAATTAATATTAACTCAAACTAATTAAATAACAAGCAAGTAAAGCACCTTAGAGAGATAAGTTTCATTTTATTGCGGATTTTATATACTTTAATTTGACTCTGTTTCCTATACCCTTGCGGCGGATATAATCATTTTAATAAGAAGTTTCCAACAATGTAAGGACCCCTATTAAAAATATTTATTATGGAACAACAGCCAATTATGATCATTTTTTTATCTGTCCGTTTGGAGGTTTACGGTTTTCTGGATCTAAATAGTCTTCTTTTCATGTATACAAATAAGGGTTTATTTGGTTGGTCATTTCTTCATATTTGTTTAACATAAATACATAGACCTCGAAACAATTTTTTTTTACTAAATAACTAAAGCATTTTGTAGTCCTATTAATGAACCAAAGTGTTTATTAAAATATGTTGGTTTTTAGACACGCTCAAACGATTTTAGCAATTGTAAGATGCCGTAACATATGTATATTTCTTTTTTTGATCCCATGGTAAAAATTTTGAGCAAAATATTTGATTATTATATTCTTTTTATATAATACTTTTTTATTGGAATTCTTCTGTTTCTTTGGGTTTCCAGACAATTTTATATGCTTAAAAAATTAAGCTTTTCATATTTTTCTCATTCATTTTTTAGTAAAAAATGTTTACAAAAAACCAGTACAAAAAGGGATCAATTTTAACAACTACTAAAACTACTTCATTTTCAATATATCGCCTTATCTGAAACGGACAGATGGACTAACAGACGTACATGACTAGATCGACACGCCTGTTGATGCTGATCAAGAATGCATATTCCTTACAGGGTCAGACATGACTTCTACAATGCGTTGCAAACTTTTGAACAAAATTGTATGTACCTGCAATGTATGTACGTATGAACACTGTACTTTTTAATAAACGCTCATACGATTAAGATACCTTAGTATGATATTATATCGATATTGGTTCCCTTAATCCATAATTGATATTATGAAGCGAAGTACTGGATAATTGATATTTTATCAAAACAATAAGTAAGCGAGTTTCAGATGAAAGTGTTATGTATTTTTGGGTTTGGAAAATATTTTAATATAATAAAATGCATTTAAAGAATAACTTCAACTTAAATATTAAATATGTTGCTTTAAAAATAAATTAAAAAATTTAAAAGAAATTTCTCGAAATATCCCTTAAAATACTATTTAATAGTATATATCGCAATATGCCCCAAAATAAAGATTTTAATCTGAAATTGTATATATAAATGTCCGTGTTGATATTTCGAGGGGAAAATCGGCAATTATGAAAGTACTCCCAAAAATAGACAAATTAGAGCCATGCTCCGTTTTGGTCCCCAAAAATACAGAGTTCGAAGTAGTATTTATGCCATATTTAGCGGTAATTTCATCCACAATCCCCATCAGTAATCCCTGGACAAGTTGAGGCTCAACTCCCAGGTAAACTTAGTGTGTGAACAGACTCTGCAGACGAAGGAGACGACAACTTTTACAGGTGGTCGGAGCTGCAACGACGTCTAATGAATTTTATAGCCAGGAAATTATTGTGCCATCGATGGGCCCTGAAGCTCCAGGACACACACACACACACACACTCGCCACCTCTGACGCACTCACACACCCACAGGAACAGTGGCTGCGAAAAGTTTTGCGCCCAGTGGAAGGAGTTGAAATTGGCAATTAACAAACCATTGAATCCAATAAACAGGATTTTAACATTTTGAACAAACAGAGGGCGAGAGGACGAGAGGACGAGGCGTAGGAAAGGTAGCAAGGAGCGTGGCCAGAGGGCGAAGGGAGGGACTGGAAGGCAGGGGGGGGAGGGCGCAAGGACGGAAGGACGGAGGGTTGTAACTGCCGATTGCTGCTTTCGTTCGTTGTCGCTCTCCTCGTGTTTGTTTATATGCCATTTTTGATTATTTTGCGCTGGTGTGTGCGTGCGTCCGTGTGACTGTGTGGCAGTGTTTGTGTTTGCGCCCGAATTTGTGCATGTGCCTGTCCCGCCCAGCCCCTCCCCCCTGTGGCTGTTGAAATTGAAACCTTTGAAGTGTTGCTAAAGCGCTGTTAGTTCGAAATTGGAATGAAAACGAGAAATTCATTTAAATTATTTGCCAGCCGGGAAGCCCCGCAACTCCGCAAATCAAAGGAATGTAAGTGGGCCCAAAATGAGATAGCCGTGGCTATTTTAATTGCCTGCCTGCCGGAGTGACGACTGCTCCCCGAGGTTCATTAGACCCAAAACTACATAGCTTCAGTGTCCCTTTCAACTCACTCACTTCGCTTTGAGCCTCCGCCAGAGCTCCGCCAGAGCTCCACCAGAGCTCCACCACTCCCACCTTCAGTGGCATCATGATTCGATGTCTTAATGGACTGCCCCAACCTGCAGCAGATCCTGCCTTAATCCTTGTACACTTTTTAATGAGCAACCACGGGCGAGCACAAAGAGCGCTTCCCCTAGAATGGAGCCGCACTTGGCCACACACAATAGATCATCCCGGGAGTCGGAGCTGGACGCGGAGTGCTCGCCGCAAGAGCACGAACCACTTAGACGTACTTAGCGCCCGCGAAACATATGCCGGGATGTATTATTAAATCAAATTAAATTAAATTAATGCTGCTGATTAAAAAGGACATAAACAAAGGCAGCAGCCACAGCGACGGCGCATAAAACAAAGGCCGACCGAAAAAGCAGTTGGTGGAAGGAGCCGCTGAAGGAGCAGAGCCTAGCACGATGGGTAAACATCATAATCGGGGGCATTACGACCCAAACCAAAACTGTGGAGCACGCATTGGGCTCCCCTTAATTCCCTGACAAAGGAGCGAACAGCCGCCCGGAAATGTGGAAATTCGCAATCAGCATAAAAATTACATTAACATACAGCTCCAGACCCGAGGCGAACTTTATGTGTGGATATTTAAATGAAATTATTTTCGCACGGAACACTGCAACAGGAGGAAGTCAAAGACAAGCCAACGGCAGGACACTCCAAGGAACAGGACAAAGTTGGCCAGGGAAGTGCGGAGGGGGGGTGGGTCGCGGGAGCTGTCACACTCCAGCGACACGGAGCGGAAAGTGATTAAAATCGCATTTTATGCGCAAGCGACGCGTCCTCTTTAAAGGGGATGGTGATCCGAGCTCGGGGGGTGCGGCGTTGTGGAGGGAGGTCCTGTGTGTTTAGTGTGTGGCTTTGGCTTGGGCCCGGACTGGGTGCTAAGCGGTACGATGGTTTCGCCCTGAGGCCTTGAGATTTTTGTCAAGCAAAACGCTAATCAACGGGAAATTAACTGACGAACTGAAAGCGTTCCCTTAGAGGGTGGTGGTATTGTTGTGTCTTGATGCTTGTTTCCGGTGTTAAAAACAATACACTAATTTCATTCCCTTAAATTATTTGCTATTTTATAAATACTTTTGTATTTTGTTCATCAAAAATCATTGAATAACGATGCCCATGTGGTTGAATAATTAGGAAAATATCATTCTCTAGAACATCCTATAAATAAACGTAATTCCTGAGGCCAATCTTCCGGCTCAGTCCCTAGTAATTATCGCACATGGAAACAGATAACAGATAAAGAAGAAAATCCCCTCTTTATGTTTGCCCAACGTAAGAAAAACACGAAAATCCTTTTTATCAACAAACTGTAGGCTGTGGCGATGAGCAAGTTCTTTGGAACTGCCTGTCCAGCTGCTCAGCTGTTCAGCTGCCTGGGATATTCAGGCACCCAATCCCTGGCTACCTACCTGCCCCGAGGGACAACCTGCGGCGACGGCACTCACTCGAACTCATACTCACACTCGCACTCGAAGAAGATTTATCCGACAGATCGGACTGTGAATAATGCAAACGAAATTGTTTGTTTGACAAATACAATTCTTCACCGAGCGCTAAATGAAAACCCGAACCCATATCCGAAACCGAAACTAAAGATGAACCCGAGACCCGAAAACCGTCAATAAAGATTAGATCGGCTGTAAGCGGAGATTGCATTTGCTCTGTAAACATCCCAGGAACGAAATAATACCGTACACCGTTCTAGGAGCCGAGCGGATCATTAACGACAGCTGCTCAACAGGCGGACAGACCGAGGGACCGCGGCAGGTTGAGCTACCTGATCGAGAGACCCTTTGGGTAGCGATCCTGGTCCTTAGCGGACTAATCATCGGGTGGGACCCGGCAACCACTCGAAGCACTCGGAGCAGGCGGCTCATTACGGCTGCTTCTGTTTAATGCTTCTTCCATACGAATCCGAGGAGGCCCCCTCGGTCGCATTTCTGGTTTTTGCACCTTGCACTTTCCGGTTGTCCCTGCCACTTTGCTCCCTGCGATCGATCTCCTCTTCCGACAGCTGTTTCTCGGGGCAGTGCCTCGACCTGCTTTTATTTTGCTCGTCGGCAATCATCTGTTTGAATGCAGACGAACCTCCCTTTCGTTCCCGCAGTCTGCAAACCTCGCGTTGCCTGCACAGTTATTTAAATTTGTCTTGCGGTTTGTCAATCATCTGTTGCTGTCCCTCAAATGCCAGCACGATGCTCCTTTCTGATCCCAGCCCGAGGCTGTGTGGTTGAGCAGATCTTTGGCATTCGCATCCAGGGTCTGGGCTTTGTTCGCCAGGAGTTGTCTCATTTGAGAGCATTGTGAAAGGGAAATCAGCTGGAACTGATCGCAGGATGTTTTACGAGCAAAATAACAAGCTCTTCAAAGGGGATTCTTCCTTTATGATAAAATATCTCTGTTGTGTTTGAGCAAACCCATTGTACTACAAATTGCAGAGGTGGTTTTTATCCATGTTAAACTTCTTACTTTCACACATATACATAAGTAGTCACAATAAAAAATATTAATGTAGTGAAATTATAACTTCATTATTTGGATTGCATAAAGGTATATAGGCATTTATCTTGGACTTACTTTCGTCACACGAACTTATTTTTCAATCAAAACTAAATATAACACCTTAGTAGTTCACTTCAATGATTTCAAGAGATTTTCTCTTTCACTATAAAATACTATACCTTGCGTAAGGTATTATTGCTTTGGTCAGATATTGTTATACCTCAGCATAGATTAGAATCAAGTGATCATATTCAATTGGTGTCGAATGTAGTGTACATGACAATCGCTCTGCAAACGACAGTGTAAATCTAGATGCTCTTTTTGTTGATTTTTGAAAGTGATCAAAAATTCTTCCCAGTCAGTTGTCACTTACGTTCTTCAATCCGTGAATCTTAATAAACACAATACCATTCTTCGGCGATTGCAATATCAAATCTTAAGTTGCTGTCACATTGGGGTTGTTGGTCACCCTTTCCGTTGTATCCTTGTATTAAAAAATCAGGATATACATTAAAAATCTTTATAAAAATATAAATATGCAAGTGTGTGCTATACCTTTTCGATTCTTCCTGATTTCCTTTGATTGAGTCTGCTCTTTTATGTCCTTACGGATTGTATAGTTAATTCATGTATGTTAGAATATGCGTACATATGTAGGAAATCGACTGGTGACTATATTATTCGGTGGAAAGTAATACTATGTAAATACATAATATACATAGTAGTTGATTTTTACTAAATGTAACCGTTATTTCACAGTCATAGGAATTACTGTATTGGGATCAGTCTTAGATACTAATACTTAGATATTAATACTGCTAAAGGAGCACTACAGTTTTTCTAATTATATTTTTTTATAGAAACGGTTTTATTTTCCAAAACTCATTGACTTAATATAAAATGTTAAATTGTTATACAATTTAAAGACTTTATAAAAAAAACTAGTTTTGGACCCTGCACAGTTCTCTGCCGAAGATTCTAATCGTTTGTCAATCTGTAGGCTTCCTCTACTTAGAAGTGGCCCCACGCCGGGCACCTCGCCTTGGCCCCTGTACCGACGGCCGCATTTCGTCACACCGAAAATCAATTTCCATCCAAAATGCTCTTCCTCGCCTCCTCCAGTCGGTGAGGGGGGGTACGAGTGATAGAACGTATTCTCTCTTGTTGGCTTCACCTCACGTTTGTAAACAAAACGCCCCGCCCACAGCCTCTCGCTTTCCCTGTCTCTTTAAGTTCACCGCACGCCAGGAAGGGCAGGCGGTGGGGTGAGGCGGTGTGGAGGCGGGTGGGGCGTCGGCGCCCCCCCTGAAATGCCAAACGAATTTGACTAAACACTTGTAAAAAATACATAACACCCCCGACCATGCAAGGGAACGAAGGGAGCTCGCACACAGAGAGGCGGAACGAGCCGGAGAGAGGAGAGTGGAAAGTGGAGAGAGC
Source organism: Drosophila nikananu (assembly GCA_008042635.1). Taxonomy (NCBI): domain Eukaryota; kingdom Metazoa; phylum Arthropoda; class Insecta; order Diptera; family Drosophilidae; genus Drosophila; species Drosophila nikananu. Next base: position 28,599 of record VNJV01015751.1, on the reverse strand, counting down.
AGAGAGGAGCTGAGCTCAGCCCAAAGTTACGAGAAATTCAGGAGGGAGGAAGAAGCAGAGAAGAGCTATACATATTTACCCAGCCAGTGAAGTGCACTTCAGCGGCGGTCGTGGAGAGGGTTCGGGTCGGGTTGGTCAGGGGGAGAGAGAACCCGGTATTCTGTGCTGTGCTCTCCTCGCGAGTAACGAGAGCGCAAGTGCAGAGCGGCGAGAGAGAGGCAAGCAACACGGAAGTGTTGGGAATACTGGGAAATTTCATAAGCAGCACTCTGTGCCACAGCTGTTGAGGCGAGTGTGTGTTGGTGTGCGAGTGTGAGTGTGAGTGTGATGGGGTAGCAACTTCCCACCAGGGTGTGTTCCACTCTTGATGAGCAGCCACCGCAGCGAACTGAAAAAATATCCTGCATGAAAATGTTCTCACGCTGCCCGGCCATGTCCGCACACCGCACTCCGCACCCCTCCCTTGCGTCCATCCCTCCGCCCCCCTTTTAAGTTGGCCAGGCAAACGACGAACGAGGAACGACGAGCGGCGCTTTCAATTCCATAGCTCGCAGCACTTAATTCCTTGCCTGCTGCCTAACTTCCTTTTTCTCAGGCGCGTCTCGAGCAGCAGCGCCCTCCGCCTGCTGCGCGCGCATCCCTTCGAGCTTCAGCTCCTGGAGGAGCCACGCGGTCCCGCGGCGGGCCAGGATATGTGTGTGTGTGTGCTGCGCCCCGCTTGCCTCCCTTCCGCCAGCAACAGCCTGTCCCCGGAGTCCTTCCATCTGTCTGTGTGTATCACAGTTTGTACTTAGCGCCAGATGTTGCACGTTGCTCTTGCTGCTGCTCCCGCTCCTGCCGCCGCCTGTCTTCTTCCGCAAAATCAAGTTCCCAAGTTCACACAGATAGACAGGCAGGCAGGCAGCCTGCCTCGAGGACACACGACAATTATCACGAACACACAAACACACACCCGGGGAGACCGACAGGCAGGCGAAAGGACTGTGCTCGCCTTATTTTAGGTTGAGTTAATTTTCATAAAAATTATTTTAGTGCCTCGTCCATAAATGCTAAGTGGCCAGGAACGGAGGAGGCGCCGCCCTCATTGCTTACGCATTGTTGGCTCGGCGCTAATCCGTTTTTGTGTCATTTAATTGTGCGTCCGCCGGGGGTCGCACAGGGCGATTGAGGTAGGCCCCGGCATCCTGCCAGATCCTTGTGTGCCCACGCAGGCGACTAGGCTGCTAATGAGCAACTCAAGCCGCTGGCTGAGATTTCTGCTCCTGCGGTTAATCCGGGTCCAGGCATAGAATGGTTGAAAGCTGACAGGGAGCAGTGACTTAGGCTTGGGTGAGGATCAGCAGCGGTGCGTCCAGACGGGATTAACTTGGGCGAGGGAACCGCCCCGCCAGATGACATAAAACTCATTATGTTGACATTACATCTAATTAAAATCTGCGCCGGGTGTCTTATAATTTGGCTTAAAGCCAAAGGACAACACAGGCCCCGGTGGATTTCCCCTAACCGTTTTTCAACAGGATTTTCATAATTTCTTCATTCTCCTAAGAAGGGAAAAAGGAAAGGAAAAGGGTGTCAGCGTTTACATTTTTTCTAGGATAAAGATGTCTTCCATTTAGCTAAAGAAAAGAGATACTGATCATGATCATTATGATACCCTTTTATACCCAGTACCCAAAGGGTAAAAGGGTGTTATAAGTAAGTTCCCACAGCTAAGCAGTAGAGGTATTTCCGAACTCATAAAGCACATATTTTTCTATCAAGATCATTAGCCGAGTCGATTTAGTCATTTTCGTCTGACAGCCCGAAGGAAACAAAAGATCTGAAAGACAATAGTAAAAGAGAGTTGCCATATTTGGTGCACGCAGATAAAGTTGGTTTAAAAATTTTACCACCCTGACTTTTAACCCCTCAACTTTATAATTTATATCGAAAAGTGAAAGGTATTCAGAAAATTTAGCAAAGTTATATAACTAGCGAGGAAGATGTCCAACTATGTCCAACTTCTGCAACATCTACATTTGTATTGTCAGCACCAATGGATGTTTCTCTACTTCCATCCTAATTTTTTCAACATTTTCTAATACCTTCCTAGCTAGTTTAATTTATTATTCATTGTATAAATTACAGCATAAATAGACAATGCTTTGAGTACGGGGTATCTCACAGTCCTTGCTTTCCTACTTGTTTTATCTAGGAATTTTTTCGTGTTTCACAGAGCTCCCTGTCAGTTAAGGATAAATGAGACATCTATAGAAATATATCTGTTATATGTATGAATATAATATATACATAAAATTGCCATAATCGACAAAAAGTATCCAGGAATGTTATGGCAATTCCCCTTTCCCACAGAGGCTGCGCTTTAAGCCTTCACTTGTCCGTTTTGGTTCGTGGCGCCTTTAAAGCTGGCCCTGTGAAAGCGCCTGCATATTTCAATATTTCCCTAGCCTTTTCCCTTTTTCCCCATTTCCATTTTTGTGTTTGGCAAGCCAACAAATAATTTCATAGGCGCACCGCACCGCGTGTCCGTTCCTACCGCTTTTTGCGGCACGTTGCCTACGCAGCCCCCCACTCGCCGAATCCGGCTTTGCGAGTATTATTCGTGCGGCCCGACCCGATCCGATCCGGTGGCAGCTGCCTCCTGCTTGGGGTCGAGTCCTCATGCTATTTGTGGATGTTCTGTGCTGTGCTGGTATCTGTGTGTGCAGCTGAATCGCTGTGTATCTGTGAGCATTATCCTTTTTATTGCGTGTACTCTGCCGCGGCAGCGAGTGCAAAATGTCAAGTTCAGTTCAATAACACCGCTCTACCCGAGGGTCGCCCCAACAATTACCTACAAAACTTCAAGGGGAATATATTGAGGCGGATAGAACCCCGTTTTAAAGGAAGTTTAGAGCGGTCCGTTGACTTAAGACGTCCTGTCGATTCCTTTAATCTTTGAAATACATATCGAATAGATCTCTCTTACCTCGCCAACCTCCTGTGAAATCCCTCACGTAGCGATGGCTATAAATATTAAGACAAGTAATTGCCAGAGAAGTGGATTATTGCATTCGCTTTGGGACAACGTGCCTGTCGCTGGCTACGCCCCTCGCTTATCTGCCCCGGCTAATTTGACAAATGTACCGCATTCGTTACACCCCCGGCGGGGGCCCCAGAGCCACAGAGACCGACCCCCCTTTCGCCACCAACGAATTGAAACTGAAACCGAAATTGCTTGGCATTACAATTTCGAAAATCAAATACAAAAGAGTGAAAATCGTTGCCATTACACACGATGAGCCAACCGACAAACAGACATCCGAATAGGGGGGATGCGAGAGTGTTTTTGAGGAGGACTTGCTGATGGGGATGGGGATGGGAATGTGCTCCATTCATCCATCCATCCCTGCCGCTTCTCCCCTCAGTGAGCCGGCAGCAAATGAGTTATGAAGTGCTTTATGCCGGGGATTTTGTGGCATTTGCCCGTCCATGTTTTATGGCTCGGCATCTTGAGCACCTTGCGGACTTAAGGATCTCTTTATGCCGGAGAATTATCACCGTGTGTAAGTTATTCAAAAGACACCGAGTTCAGCGAGATAGCCACAGGACTTTGTGAGAGCAACTCTGTTCAAGGTGATCTAAAACAGAAGCTGAGAGGAAAAGAACAACGCCAAATCTTCTGGGTCAATAGGTTGACTTGCTGAAATGTCACAAAAACCACCCCGAACCCATAAGGTCCCTGGGTCTTTACAAATTAGATTATATCGGCAGCAGCATTGCGAACTTCATTGGACAATGGCATAATTATGCAATGGGCAACCCCCGTTTGTCGAATCGCAACACCGCCGCAGATGTTATCGTGAAATCGTTTACCGTTTTGCAACCCCTCCCCAAGCGACTTCGTTCGGAGCTCTGAAATATGAAGGAACACGCGACACACGCGGCCTGAGTTCTTTGTTCCAGGCTCTCATTGAGATTTTCTGCCCCTATGGCCAGAGTGGTGGACAGTGGCCGAGTAGGCCTTGAAAACGGGTTCCGCCGATCAAACAGGTTTCGGCTTCTGGCCGAGCGGCAACCCCCGGGCAAGTCAAAGGCTTACACATCTCATTGATGTTGCTGATGCATGATGCATGCATCCAGGGGCTGTCAGGCAGGTAGGGAGTCCTCCGCTTGACACTTTTTAAGGGAAATAACATGCAGCCAGCAATAATAACTTGTTATGGCCTGGAACGCCGAGATTATCCCCGATGGGGTGCATTGCATTTGATTAAAGGCTCAGGGGTGGCATCTCGGCACGAGCTATCCAGCTTAAAGGAAGGGTAAACGAAGGACTCTCTGTTTGTTTGGACTACCTCAGCTTGAGGGCCAGAGGTCACCATGAAGTAGTAGTAGCTCTTTGAGTGACCGAGCAGAGCTTCTTACCGAAACTGCCACTCGAATGTCCTCTCAATCGTGTTTACTCTGAAGAGATTAAACCCAGACGACCAACCCAGAGCCGATGTTTAATCAAGTCAACCTAAACGACTTTTCGCCGTTTTTCTACTCCTTTGGCCAACCGAATTTCCACTCCTGGCTGGGCTATGAATGCATAATTTCACCGAATGGCCGAGGAAAAAGTCCCTGATTCGTTACTTTCCTCCGTTTGCTTCTCGTCGAGGGGTGCGCCGTGCATCTCCCGGTACACAAAAACACGGACCTTAATTTGACTAGCCCCTGTGTCCTGCCCCTGGCCCGATGAAAGGGGGTGGTGCGGTGCCCTGGAAATCTGGTTTATAGTCGCGTTTATAAAAAATAACAACGGGAGCGACGGGGACACACACTGCCGCCATACGCTTCGGTTCGGTTCGGTTTTGGCCAGGAGCGATGTTTTCAATAGACCCAGCGGTGCCGGGACGGGGGTGCTCTGCGCTAATATCTACATAAATACATGCAACACGCTGCTTCCGGTGTTGAAAGTTCCATTCCACAAAAGTCCATGACTGGATGTTGATATGATGGCAGGGCGGCTGATTGGGTCTTTTGGGGGGTTGGTATGCGAGCGTGAAAAGGAAGGGATGGGGTCGGGCATAAAAAAGCTGTGAGCCTTTTCCCCCAATGAACTCTGAGTAGAACCGGCACTATGGCAAGACGAGAGGGGTTTCTATACTCCCTTTATTCTGATGTGAGCCAAATTAAGTCTGTTTTGACTTTTGGTTCTTAAAACACGATAAGAAATCATTATTTAACCATCTTTTATATATGCAATTACCCAAACAACCTTTAATCAGTACAAAGTTACATTCACAAAAGAACTGATTCAAAATTATACAAAGACGAACATACATAAGGTATTTCTATCACGATTTATCAGTCTCATAAGAGATTAAATTGAAGTATTAAGCCTCATTTTAAGGAATATTAGCATTTGAAGGAACCTCTGTAATAAAGCCTTTTGGATTTGATTATGTGGTTAAAACCCTGGTTCATTAATAACATATTTCGGTAGGACTTTGAGAGAAACAACTATTTTTATTTTCGGATTTATAAAAACACGATCAGCCTTACTGATTTTAAAGTTCAATAATAACTAAATTCAATATAATCAAATATTTTCGTTAAAAGTATCGTATAGTTAACTTGTTCACTCATCCGCCAAACTTGATGTGATGTTAAGCCTTTAATGAAAACTTTTTTAATGAACCAGTAACGAATTGCCCGTGTGACACTACTAGTATTAATTAATTAGAGGTTCAGTTTAAACCTTTAAAGAGACAATTCCACAGACTGACACAATGTTGTGGAACCAAGAAACCGAATTTACTCAAAGTATCTCAAAAACCTGACGTATAGGAAATTTCTAAAGGGGGGTATTCTAGTGTAGAAATTTGAAAAAATCGAATATTTTTCATTTGATATTTTCATAGCTGAACCTTGCGGAAATGTGTCTTCAAAAGGATGAGTCGAAATTTTAAATATTTTTCAGAGATATGTCTATTTTAGTGACACGTCTTCAATAACACACAATAAATTTTAAACGCGTTTTTCTCAAAACTATATTTTTCAAAACGGTTGACATGATATCTTAAGTTCTAATGATCCGATTTGGTTGAAATTTGGTGTGAATCTTCTCAAGACATGGCTCTATCGCATTAACTTGGATAATTAAAATTAATAACTTTTCCTATTAAAAAAAATCCTAAAGTAAAAAAAACTGGAAAAAATGGATAGTAAAAATATATTTTGTTTCGAAATAAAACCTAAAATCCATTCCTCAACACTAGAATACCCCCTTAAAGCCTGATTCAAATTCAGCGCATTGAAAACGTTCGGAAAATCATATTCCGGTTCTTAGCTCTGAGATTTTCTACAATTTGGTTGGCCTGTGTTATACTTAATGTGTTATTTTTATCTGACTTTTTTTTTAATACGCCTAAGGTCATACCGATTAAAGGTAAACAATAAACTTAACTAACTTAACTTAACTTAAAATTTTTCTTAATTAATGCATCATTTAGCTGGCACTTAGGTAAAACCCTATGGTGCTGTCAAGCCTTTCCCGGAAACTTTAATTCAAGAACCCGTTTCACATCCGCTTTATATTAATACCTAATATTAAAATATGCTGATGTTTGTTTGTTTTCTTTCTTTTTTTTGACAAAATCAACATCAATTCGCTTGTCCCTTTTCATCTTTTTAAATTTAAAAATCCAGATTCCTGCCTTCCAATGCCTAACCCACTACAGCCTCGAACCACTCGAACCCATTTGCCCCACGGCGGAAATCGGTTTGGTCGCCGGCTCGCATTTAGTCTCACATTAGCGTTCGGTCCGACTTCGTGCGAGTCCTTTCGAGTGGCAAACGACCACGAGCACGGCGCTCGGGATTCAGTTCGGGTTCGGGCTTCACTAGAAGGGTGGCCTGGGGGTGGGTGGGTCAATAGGGTGGGTGGGAGATTAGCATTTCCCCTCGGCCGCGGCGTCTGGCTGAATGTTTTCCTTGCTGTTCCCGTGTGCGGTCCCGGGCCTGCGGTGGCCGGGGGGGAGGAGACACGGGCTACGACTGCGGCGTTTGCGTTTGTTTGCCCGCTTGTTTGCCTGAATTTCGCTGGCTCCCTCCCCGGGATGGGCTGGGCAGGATTCTACCATGGTTGAACGCATATTGACGCTTATTAATATTTACATTTTTATTTGGGCCCGTTTCTCGCCTATTTCGCTCCCCAATTCGACGCATTCGGATCCCTGTTGATTAAGAACCCGCCACATTGTAATACTTCTGTACTCGAATCGCATTGGACTGCCGGGTTTTTTCACTGGTTGGCCAAAATTTGGATTGCTCCCTTTTTAATTGTCAAACAATTTGAGTCTGTATTTTGTTGTCCATCCGGACCCATGACTGTTTTTATGTCCAATGCTTCCTGCAATTTGGTGGCTGGCAAAAAGTTGGTGCCACGGATTTATGATTCCTAATTGGCTCTCGGTCGGGACGCGGATCCTGCTTTCATTCCTGGACACACATGGGCAGGGCATTAAAGTAAATTTTATGTTTTATTGCTACGGATTTAATTAGAAACCTTTTTGTTTTCTCTCTTCTCGTTGCAGGTAAACTTGCCCAGCTGACCCATACCTTTCCAGGCAACATTCCCCGACATAATTTCGGGATTAGGACCTGCACGTGTCCCCTAGCCCAAGACCGCACCACTCGAACTGTTTGCCCAAATAATTTTGAGTTATAGTGCACGCGGCTGTTTCCACGCGACTCTTGTTTCATCCGATGACGAACCGAACCACCACCACCAAGGGGCGCACCACCACCAGCCCAGCACGTGCAACAACTGCTGCTCTCCGGTGGCCTTGGACACAAATGTTGCATTTTCTGCACACAGCATGTGGCACTTTTCATGCGTGTACTTGGAAAGGATTAGCTGCTTCCCTTCCTTGGAATATCGCCGAGCAGCGTTCATGGGTGGTGGCTGCTAGGGTCATTACTGCCGATCCCAATCTCCATTCGGTTGCCAAGACAGTCGGCATTAATATAGGGATCAAACAGCTGTTCATTACTTTTCTTCCGTCTGAATTTTCCAGGGGATGGGTCTGTCCTAGGGATCGGTTGGAAGTGGATTATGAAGAGACATCTCTATTCTAATGTGCAGATAAAATCAGCCTTGAACAATGGCATTCTCTGGATTTGCCATTGCATATTTACAATGGGCCGCCTGCAGAAATTTGATTTTTGATTAAATCGTTATTGAAATATTAAGCAGAAAACTGCCAAATGGTGAAGGACACTTCAGATGTAAGAGATTTTACCCTCAAAACGCAAATGATTTTGGCAGAATATGTAGGTTAGAGGTATCAACGAAAGCAAAGACTTTTTATATTTTCCTGTACCGACAATATTTGAAGTATCGGGTAACCATCTTCTACAAGGACTTGCCTGTTATGACCTGAATAGCTTTAAGAATGATAATAGGATAAACAACGAAAAAAACTAAATGAAGAGCTCTTGACAGTTTCCTTTGGTGTTAAAGCCATGGATTGAAGGCCAATCGATATTTCCCCCTTGGTCTCTAAGGTTCCCCTTTGGTGGCAATCTCAGCGAACCGCTCATGAAGACATTTATATTCATTAACCCACATAACGGCCCATATATCTATGACGCCAAGACTCTGACAGTTAACAAGGCAATGGCCAAAATAGCGACAAATTGCCATTAACATAATTTATATAAACGCAAACAGGAGTGTACACAAAAATGTTCGAGCCATACACGGCTGATTTTGATTAAATCCAGGAGCGATCCGGCTCGAAGGGCTAATTGCCCGACAACCCAGACAGACGTCAGCTCCGGTAAGGAATCTGAACTCATTCGGGCTAGGATATGTCGGGGAATAACACCGCAAGGGGGAGTAATTTGGTCACGTGCAGCGAAATCGAAGACAGGCGCAAGGGCCCGGGACTCGTCTAGTTTCCTGGTCTACTAATATTTCCATTTGATCCGAGGCGGGGAAGGGGGCTGCCGGCTTATCTGCCGCAAGTCGGCAAGTGAAATGAAAGCCATTTGTTAGTGGGCCCAACCTCTTGAGTGGATAAAGCGGGGAAATGGATTTGGCTTTCCTTTTGCTCCTCCTCCTTTTGCTCTTCGCGGGGGTTGTCCTGCCAACAGCCAGAGGCCCGATAAGCATCAGGAATTGAATTGAAATGCAATTTTTGTTTCGCCACGGCGCTGGCTCTCAGGACAATTAGATAAATGAAGTTACCAGTGGTGGCAGATCGCTCTGGGCCAAGGCAGGATGTCACAGGAAAAGCAGGTGTAAAAGTGTCAGCTTTTTTCTATTGACACCGTGAACTGGCAAAACCCTTGCCCGGGAAAAGGGACCCTAACCGACGCTAATGAGGACTGGTGCCTTGGAACTCCAACGACGACAGGTATGAAGTAAAATTGCGGTCAGTCTCGATTACAAAATGCCGGCAACGCACGGATGACGACCCGTGCCAGTTCAGACAGACCGTTCGCCGGGCTGAATCCGATACGGGGATTCGTTTAATAACAAATAACACACTCACACGAGGGTAGTTGCGACCGCTTTCCTTGGCTTTTCCTTTTTCTCTGTCGCTCGTAATGAGCAAAAAACGACGGACCAGCAAAGACCAGACAGCAAGCACAGACAGGACTCGCATGCAGCTCACGTATGCGCTTAATTTTTTGTTTATAACACCCAACCCCACCGGGGCCAAAGCCCCCTTTTATCGGCTGGCTGCTGGTGTCACTTGGGGCCCCGGAAATTTCGTTTCGTACCGTTTGTTGTATAACGTTTTTCTTTTTGTTTCATTCAACTTTTTCCCCATTCATTTTTTGTAAATCAAATGTGAACGTCCATGGCCGATGACGGCTTAGTTGCCATGGCCAGGAGCAGAGGCCTGGCTTTGTCTTTGGCACGCCTTTTTTTCCCATTTATATATTTTTAACAGGGAACTTGGCCCCCGGGCAGGCTGCTCTCTGGAGAGCATGAATTATATCCGATTACAACACCGCAGTTTGCCAGCCAAAGATCGGGTGGTTGCAATATCCATCGGTGGAGCAAGGACCCCTGGCTAAGTAATATTCGTTTTTTATGCTTTCCGGGCGTCTGCGCCTGTGCCTTATTGGGTTGCGTAATGGATCTAAAGCAAACAGTCTAGTTAAGTGAGTTTTTAATTCCATTATTGGGGTTTTAACTAAACTTGATAATGGAAAAGGGCAAACAAATTGAACGGGAACCCGGAGGGAATAACCCCTGCTACTACTCCCCCGAAATGTATTCAGAAATGTTAATTTATGGTTCCCATACTTTAAAAAAGGTTTAAACAGTCTGTCTAAACATACATACTTCCTTAGTTACTCTCCTCCGTTCTGCTCCTTTCTCAACTCAAAACTTAAACCTAAATTGCTGAAAAATTTGTAAGCCAGGAAATGCTGAAAACTATAATTACACCACGAAAAACCACAAGGCAGCAGACGGTGACGACGACGGCAAAGACGATAATGTGAGTGACGGTGGTTTCCCCGAAGCTGATTTCAACGTTGAGGGGATTGGGGGAGTGGGAAAAGCGAGTCAGGAGAGGGTGCCGGTGCCGGCTGACGAGAAAGGACCCAGAACGAAGAAATTAATATTTTAATTACAACACATTTAACATGCGATTATGCGCTTCAATGAACTTCTTGTGGCCAAAACACAAAGGGGTGGCTCTCACATACACAAACCCACTGTGGCACACGCACTCCCACGACGCACAGTGGGCGCTAAAAGTGTCATAACTTATCAGAGTACAACGCAAAGCGACATATCCGTTGAGCGCCAACGGAAGTTGGCAACAGAGAGGGAGAGCGAGCTAACGCGGCTTAATAAAGTGCCAGTCGATGGCACAAGCTAAGTCCAGAGCGCGACGTGCACTTTAATTAACGCCAATGGGCGAAGGATACACAGAGGAAAAGCTAACATCAAGTAGAGAATTTAATGGGACGTATTCCTGACGTCCTTTGAATATCCTTCAAGTCTTCACTAAAAAGTTTGTTAGCTGTTCTACGAAGTTCAGGAAATTTAAGTTCTTTATTTGTATATGTTTAGTTTTTATACCATGTACCGTAGGTACAAAGGTATATTAATTTCGTGCAAATGTATGTAACAGGCAGAAGGAAGCATTTCCGACCCCATAAAGTATATATATTCTTGATCAGCATCAACAGCCGAGTCGATCTAGCCATGACTGACTGTCTGACTGTCCGTCTGTCCGTCTGGCCGTCTGTCCGTCTGTCCGTCTGTGTCAACGCCTAGATTTCAGCAACTATAAGAGCTAGAGTAACCAAATTCGGTATGTAGGTCGGAATGTTTTGCAAGCAGATCAAGTTTGTTTCAGATTTAAAAATTTCCCTCCCACTCCCCCGCAAATCAATAAAAACGTTAAATCAATAAACGCCTAGATCTCAGCAACTATAAGAGCTAGAGTCACCAAATTCGGTATGTAGGTCGGAATGTTTTGCAAGCAGATCAAGTTTGTTTCAGATTTAAAAATTTCCCTCCCACTCCCCCGCAAATCAATAAAATCAATAAATCAATAAACGCCTAGATCTCAGCAACTATAAGAGCTAGAGTCACCAAATTCGGTATGTAGGTCGGAATGTTTTGCACGCAGATCAAGTTTGTTTCAGATTTAAAAATTTCCCTCCCACTCCCCCGCAAATCAATAAAAACGTTTTGCAGCCGCAAATATTACCATATATCTTTCTTTTTGTGCATAGGCATGCATATGTAGAACATGTATCAATACCGAAAATCTGGTAAAGATCGGATGAAAAACACAAAAGTTATTTACTTATCAGTGTGTTATCTATTTGGCAGCTAGCAACAGGTGCATCCCAAAAACAACAACAAAACTGATGAGCGCAAGAAACTAACTCCCGTGCGCAAAAAAAAGAGGAGGGGTTATCTCTGTCTCTGTCTTGCACACGCAAGTGCATGAGATGGTGGTGGTTTTGCAAAGAGCGAGTTTGTTTACATTTCTCTAATAGGCAAAAGTCGCAATAGCCAAAAGCGGCGATATATTTTGGTACATGGTATATAACAGTTGTTCATGAACGACTGTAGCTTTCTTACTTGTTTATTTTTGACTAACTATCAAAAACGTCTTAGCGAACGCCTAGGATCGCAGATGAACAAAGAAAAGACTGTTCTCGATTATTTATCGATATAACATAAACCTTTTTTGAAAATAAACAGTTCACACTACAGTTACCATATCTCTCTAAATAATACACTATTTTAACTATGTTTATTTATTAAGTATTATATTATTTTAACTTAACGTAAAATACTTGGAGAGAAAAACTTAACATTTAAATGAAACGATTAAGAAAAGATAAATATAACTTTTGAAGTCATCATTTTTCATAACCCTCCTTCTGACCCCCTAGTTTTTCCCAGTGTTCGCCGTGGCTTGAAATTTTCGTGCGGGGCCTCGGGGTAGGACTTCGGGTGGGATTGCCGAGAGCTCCGGATTCAGGATTCCGGAAGACCGACAAGGCAAAGGACTGTCAAAGCGCCGCCTTTACAGCGTCTAAGCAGGCGCGGCTGTAATTGGCAGCTGTTAGCTAACAGACAGCGGCTAAGCACCTGCTGTTGCTGCAGTTCCGTGCTCAGGGGGCGGTGGGTGGGTGGCTGATGGGTTGTATGTGGGAGGCGCTGTCGTCGCCGTTGTCAACGGGCTGCGTGGAGAGTTAATCAAAGCGCAGTTAATTGCTCCGCCGAAGGAGAGGCCGAAAAAGAAGCAGCTCTGATTGGGATTTTCCCCGGCGGGTGGGATTAGCCCCTCACTGTTTGCTATTGGCTTTCCGTGTATGTGTGTGTGTGGGTATGTGTGTGCCCCTTGATTGGGCTAAACCCTTCTTGCTGCTGTCACTATCGTTGCATGTCTAATTTGGCAAGTGTTGAATGCTAAAGAAGGGATGGCGTTGGGGTTTGTTTTTTAATTGCTGGGGTCAGACGCCAGTAAGTCTATGAAAACAATAAATACTAATTAAAATGTATTTAAAAAAAGTTCGGTTACAAAAAGTTGCCCCACTTTCTGCCTCTTTCCCTCTCCCGGTCTACCCTTTCTCAATCCTTTTCTCTTTCGCTCCCGTTTGGCGCCCGAAGAAGTCAAAGTATTGCTGTGCATGCTATACATATACATACATACATATGTATGCACTTGTGTCTTTGTGTTGTTTACTTTCCTGACTCACTAGCGCCACCTAGCGGAAGTGCTTCATAAAAACTTAATTGTCCATGTAACACTTTTTTATAGTTCTACCCCCAAAAGCCTTGCCCAGGCTTAAGTGGCAAGCAACTTACACACATAAAACCATTCTGATTGAAAGTCCTTAATTTCGTTAGGAGAGAGTTGTGCCAACAGGAAATCTTTCGTGGTAACTGCCGGCGAGGGGGGTTAGCTGACAGCGTGTTGGGGGAGGAACTTTTGCGATGTCAGCACGGAAGGGTGCTCGAGGCAGGGGAAACGAGCCACCAGAAACGAGGGGTGTAAAAGACGCAGACACTGAAGCACACATTTCTTTTGACAACAGTAAGTGGAGTAATTTGATTTGGCGTACAACAGACGTCAACTTGCACGGGAAACCTCGGTTTCAAATAAATTAAAGAAGTAGCAAGTTAGCTTACCAAAAATACAGAAGAAGCGTGGTTAGTTACATCGAAATTAAACTGCACCAGGCCCCTTACTTGTATAAAGATAAAGTAACTGTTAAGAAAATTCGGTTGTCTACCGTTAAAGAGATCCGTACTTCCTGTCAAATCTTTTTAGGCTTGATAAAATAAAAGCTGTTCTTGGATAGCCAATAGAAGAAGAATAGAAGATTTTGAGACTGCTTTGAGTGGAGTAAATTTCGTGTGGTTGCGCCTTGCAGCACACTTAGGAACTTAACAGCACTCTTTTAGTCCTTCTCGATCGGATAAACAACTATAGAAGTGAAGACTACCAAATTGCCCTCACAAGTTGATCTAGTAGTATACATTTTAAGGTTATGAAGGTTCTAAATGTTACAATTTTGCGGACAGATAAAGTGCCTGTCAAATATTTGAGGGTTCTGAAAAATATTACAGCCAATTGAAGAAGAAATAAGATTTTTGTGGCTGATTTTAGTGGAGTTATAAGTGAGCTTGCGCTTTACAGCACAATTCGGTGATTAAAAACACTCTGTTTGCAATTCTCGTTCGAATAAATTACAGGAAGCTTGGCAACCAAATGGCTTTCAAGTCAAGTTTATCTCATATATATCTTATTCATTCAGATAGCCATCAGAAACTATAACAGTGAGGGTAAAAACCGGTCCGAGGTTCAACAAATTTCTACAAATGCCAAAGATATACAGATTTGCCTAAGCTAACTTCCCTTGTATTTTTTACAGAAAATACAATAACTCTGATAGAATTTCATAAATGCTTTTAATAAGCTGTATGTATATTTGATATGGTATATTTGATACAATTTATGGTGTTTTTTTTAATTTAGTTTCGATTTGTCTTGGTCCGGCCAGAGCAAGTACAATCTTAATGGATTATTTTATGCTGATTCTCAGCATCTACACGTGACGCACTTTTTGGATCACTTGTGCCATAAAGGCAATATGTGGCACTATTGTAATCAGCAGTGAATAGTGACGTTTCCACCATCCCCCAAGCCTTTTCTCTGCATTTTTCCTTTATTCTCCCCAAACCATAGATCGTAGGTAAGAGCGAAAATATAACGAGAAAGCGGGAACTTCGGCGACATCATCCATTCCCATCAGTCGCACTCGCAGCCCGTGACAAAGAGATTGCGACTGACAAAGAGAAATAGATTGAATTGCGTGCGAAATGCGTTTGCCGTGCGTCCGCTGCATCAATGGAACGCTTGTGCCTGCCCTCGCACCCCTGACGAACTGCCGAAAAAACAAGACCGCCCCGGCCTGTCTGCTGTCTGCCGCCGTTTCCTGCCACTGCCACACCCCTCGGGCCGCCGCCTAAATGCTGTACGTGTAAAGCATTTAAAGTAATGAAGCAGCCACCGGAGGCTGCCACCAGGGGAAGGGGCACAGGTGGTCCGGTGGCCGGGTGGCTGTTGATATTAGTAACATTTGGGCGCCGACATGATTTGGCCAGGACAGTCATTCAATGCACGCAGCCAATACATCAATATGTCGTCCAGTCAGTCACTCAAACGATCCGCCCAATGAGGCGGCAAACGGATGCAGAGTCCGCTGGGAGGATGGACCGCAATCAGGATGAAGGCCAGGCATGGAGTTGCACCAGGACCTGGACCTGGAGCGGGAGCAGGAGTTGGCGGGTGGCCCTGGTTGACTGGCTGCCGACATATGTGAGATATAGGCAGGCGGTGCGTTAATTTATGTGCGGAATTTAAATGGATCACCATCCGGCCGTAGACCTAGCATTACCTCCTCCGGCCGGACACCCGCAAATGGTTAGAGCAACATTTTCATGCGCGATAGATACTGGCAGGAGGAGCTCCTTGCCACTGTTGGCCCTTGATAAATGCCTGGCTTTACTGCCATGTTGCTGTTGCCTTAGCCCTCCCTCCCCGACCCCAACAGGGTTGTTGCTTCCTTCAAGACGAGCTCCCTGCGCAGGCGATTATGAGCAAAGTTTTGGTTATTTATCAATTTAATGACTGGGGACTGCCGTCGGCTGGCGTAATTTAAAGCTTTTAGATTGGATTTATATTGCGAAATTAAGTTTAACTGGAAATAAAAGTGATATTAATTTCCGTTATGGCTTTTGGCCAGCCGGATCCAGTAATCAGCTTGGAGTCGCAGGTGCTGGGGGAGCCTTCGCTGCTCCCTAAATCATTCAACCAAATTGAACTCTCTCCCGACAGCGATTCGAATCCCTTTGACACTTGGCTCCATCTCCTTCTCCATCTCCAGCTTATTGATTTGTTTCGCTCATCCACTTGCCAGTGTCACTGTCAGCTTGTTATTGATGGCGCCATCACCAGACCCAGAACCAGCACCTGTTGGGGTTAGGAACTGTCACCGACGAGCCAAACCCCTTGGCACCTGGGTGGCTTAGCCCCCCATCCTCCGGGCTTCGCTTCGCTGCACTTTTCCCATTCGTCTGTCGTTTGGGTTGCTTCTGCTGAGAGTATTTGCCTGGCAACTTCCGGCTGCTATACAAATGTCGACATCATAAACCAATTTTTATAAAATTTTCCAATTTGTTTAGATGAATTTGAGCAGCAGCAGCAGGGGGAGGCAAGTAAATCCAGGCAAAGTAAACAGGGGTTGGGTCTTCCAGTCCACCCCTGCCCCGGGTCGAGGCAAGATGCGTGCTGTCATTTCTTTGGGTCTCTCATGACATGAGCACCCCAGCCCATCCAGCTGTTTACCTTTCGCTGACTGGGCGCTTGACTGAACTGTTCAATCAACTTCTTTCGCAACTGATTTGGGCTGTGCCAATTTCCGAAATTCGTGCAAAACTTTTATAGAACGCGGAGTGGGAATAAAGTTTATTAAACAGTCCAAGTCCAACTTTTGGACTTGAAATGATTCTTCTGTTTAACTTTGCCCCTGCTGCCGCTGAAGAGGGGCAGGCTGTCCACGCTGAGTGGCATCTCTCCCCCCCTCTAACCATTTGAGTTTCCATTAACGCATCTTGTGTAATGCATTTTGCACACCCTTTAACTCCGTCCCCAGGAAGGCTGCTTAATTTCAAATTAGGGTGGCATTTTCGTGCCATGTGCCAGGGGTTAAGGGTGCGGCGCGGCTGAGGGTCTGTGTTTGTGATTTTCATTAATGGCATTTGGCACAATTGCAGCCAGAGCAACCCTTCGGCACACAAACTGCAATTACGGGCCCTGACTTTGACTTTGCCAGCCTTTGACTGACGGGCGGGGGGCGGTGTCGGGAAGTTATCAAAAATCAACATGGAGCCAGCCGGGGCCCCCCTCGCATCCGCATCCGCGTCTGCATCTGCATCTTTATCGGCTATCCCCTCTTCAAGTCAATCTTCAGTATTTGCAATCAATTTAATTTCAATGACAGAACATTTGCATGGAGCCGGTGAATGGGGGAGACGGACGGACTGCACTCGACGATAGGCTGGATTCTGTGTAAATATGCAAATCGAAAATGCAAATTAGTTGAATTTTGATTTTGTCTCGAGTGAGATGAATGAATGAAAACAGAAGCGCCTTCTAGCCGGCACTCCCTCCCATTCCCACCGCCGCTCATCTCCTATTCCGGAGCCATTGATGTGGAAGAGCAGCTCACCGAGTGGAGTGCCGGAATAGGATTAGGCTGCCGCATGCGTAAGCCCTTGAAGGGGATTCTCCTACTGCCCACCGATGTTCTTGGTTTTTAACTGGGCTTTCAGGCTATTCTAATTGCATGAGCCTTAAAGCAGATATCTCCGTTTCGTTAAAGTATATGCCATGTCCTGTCGGGCGCTCTAGCAAAATCTGCAAAGTTATTTAGCACGAAATATATATCTGCTACTCTTTAGAAACTATACTTAAAGTACCTTGAATAAGGCTTTTGCCTCGCCCTGTGAAATTTATGTCCTAATGGGTTCAGAAAAGAAAGGTTAAAGGTTCTTAAAACAGAAAAATGATTATTTAATGGGCATATTTAAATGAATTTAATAATATATTTTTGCTTACATGAGACTCCAGTGAATAAACTCATTAGTTTTAGCTAATTTAAAACTACCTTTATGTGCAAAGATTACCTTTTGTATAAATCAAAGGTTGATATCTGATCAGTGATACAAGAAATCGGATACGAACATATTATATGACCTGAAAAATGATTAAAGTGTTTTTAGGTACAACCATACTTATGTATTCCAACTTATATACACATATATCATTTCCCACTACCCGGCCTGTGTTCCCACTCTTATTTCCAACCCTCTGCCAGTTGAAATCTCGCACACACACGCGTCTAGATCACTGTCACTTCGTGCCCAGGATCCCAATAAAGAGCCCTAAGCATCATTTGAAAATAAAAAAAAAATATATATTGCAAAACAAAAACAACAAATGATTAAAAAAGGGGGAAACGCATTCCTCGAGTAACTCAAATATTTTAAAAAGTTAAACAAAGACGCACGTTCAACTTGAAGCCGAAGCTGAGGGTACTACAACCCCTGACCGCGCTGGCCTGGCAACCCTGAACGCACCCTGTTACGAGCATTTGGCACACTATTATTACTATTATTATTATTAATGCTTGCCCAGAGAAGCAATGGGTGCCGGAAGGGTGAAAAGTCAGCTCAATAGTCCAAGGAAATTGGTTTTGCAACTGTAAGCCATGAAAGTAAAGCAGGGATCGAAAAAATGCAAACAAAATACATGAGTCAATTGCCTTATTAAGATTATTTTAAACAATGATAAATGATTTCAAATTGATAAATATATTATATTTATTTATTTTGTAGAATGTATACCTATTTATAAATTAAATATCAGATATACATAGCTGCTGTAATAAATCTATTTAAAATTAAAAATTTTAAAACAACACCAATACTTGTAACTAAATTACTTAAATTTATTTTACCTTACTTCTTTATTATAAGACTACTGAACTCGACTGTGTGGCATAGGCAAGATCCTCGAGCTCGAGAAGAGCGGCAACGGTGCATGTGCACCGCCGCGTGATGAGAACGCATGGGAAATGGACACGAAATGGAACGCCAAGCAGTAAATTAAGTGCCCGCTGGGAATTTTCTTTATCGAATTGTGCGGCTGTATGCGTGCCTGTCTGCCGTCTCTGTCTCTGCCTCCCTCTCGCAACCTCAGACTGCCTTGCCGTCTAGGCTGCGTGCGTAAATGCACTGAGAGAATCGTAGAGTACTTTTATTTACTGAAGGATCGGATTAGGGACCTAAAGATCTCGAACAAATAGCCGAACAAATAGCCCTTGATAAATGAGTTGTATATTTATTCATGTTATTTTAGATTTTAATATAAAATGTTGTATAAATATATAAACCATTTACTTTAAAAGTTTACATTCGCATACGTTTAAGTACACTTTAATTTGATTTAACAATCACACCAATAAGTGTAGCATCTCAGACTAATGGTTTATGAGTTTTAGATCAGACGAACAGAAGGGACCCTTACTATTAACATACAATAGACCGATAAAGTCCCTGATATGAAAATTAATCATTACTAAAATTCTCAAGTCCTTTTCGATTTGGTAAAATAACAGTTGATTTTAACAGTTTAAAATTGAATTTGTTGTGTGAGCGCTTAACAGCACATTTCGGTGCCTAACAGCACTCTTGAATTATTTATCGTTCCGATAAAAGGCATGTAGAACGATTTGGTATGATTTAGTTTTTAATATTTTCGATCAGACAGACAACAACCTTTTTTTTAATCCCTAGCATGACTCACAAGATACTTTAAATTTATAATATATTTTTGCACAGCTATTTATTGATAATTTACTAAGGATAACACACATATCGAGCGGTCCGCCTCAGCAGCCAATGCTCCTTATCATTTGTTAGTTGTTTGTTTTAACTAACTACTAGCATTATATAAATAAATAAATTTACTAAGGTTTTTCTCTGTGCATTGTTCAGGATATATGTATAAAGCCAGACCGCTTTGCTGGTTCGCTCGTCCCGGCTAAAGGCCTCGCCTGGGATGGCTGCCTTCCCCCCCATAACCCTCGACATCGTACCCCTGCCCCGATCGAATCGCATTCCCAGTGCCTGGCCCGGGCCTTACCCTTTCATTATGGGCTCGGTCGAGTCGGGTCGGTCGGAATCGAAGACCTGGGCAGCTTTAAGTTCCTGGCAGGCGAATTCATCTCGATATTCCTCTGTTTTTATGTCGGCGCGGCAACACTCTGCCCCTTCTCGGCGGCTGCTCAGCTCGCTGTATTGTTATGTTAATTTTTGATTATACGCAATCCCATTGTTGTTGTTGCCGGCACATTGCGAGTGAGTGAGTGGCACGAGCCCAGCTTTTCATATCTGCTGCTCAGCTCACTAATTTGTGCGCGTGCCGGCGGCTCGGGGCGCCGCTCACCCCGTCGTCAACCCCTTGCGGCGGCGCCCCTGAAAATCGCATTTAAATAGTGCCGCACAGAGCACCCAGTCCTATCCCCGCCTTTTTCGGCTGTCAGAGCTGTCTGTCTTTTGTGCCTGCTCACCGAGGGCGTCATGTTCTTCTCCGGTCCACGTGCCGGGCATCAGTTTCAAGTTCGCCCCCAACTAGCGCCCGAAGGGGTAAAGCCGGCCCAGTTCTTGCTGCACTGCAAAATTAAAAGTGTGGCCCTTAAGTGTTTTGTTGTGTTTCAAAGTTGTTGTTTGTTGGTGCTGTTAGCCGCAAGCCTTAACTAATGTGCAAGACGGACAAGAAGCACGTCCAAAGAGGAGTGTCGTGCAGTGTTTATGCGGCGACACAAGACGCGGAATCATCTCATGTAGCTAATATTTGGTTAATGCTATTAAACTTCATGATTACGCTATTTCATTTCGATCTTTGCCAGAGAAGAGAGCGGGTTTACCATCTAGGTAGCCAAGAATTCATCAATTCCACCACATGAACCTTTTACCATCTGGGTTACCATCTGGGTTACCATCTGGGTATTCAAGAACTCATCCACTCCACCGCATAAACCTTATAATTGATGCGCTCCAAAGGGATGGACAACAATTACAATAGTCAATCAAGTTACACTTGTTCCGGGCACTACGCCTCACGGTGCCCGGTGTCTAATGAATGAGAGCATTTTGCGGCTACTCAACGGACACAGGTTGAAGGCTAAGAAAAGGCATGGGCGGGGCGGAAGAATTGTGTATCTATTACAGATACCAGACACAGATACAGCCACAGGCACAGGCACAGAAGTTAAACAGATTGACTCCGGATATGGAGTCCTCGTCCTCCCCACGGAGGTTAATTAAACTCCTTCTACTCGGCGAACGGGGAGCATTGCGGGCGGGGCATTAATGAATATGTATTATGAGTGTTGAGGTGCTAATGGACACGGCACGCCACACATTTTGGGGGCAGGGCGCGCTGGCAACAAAAGCGCTGCAGCCGCAAATTGCATTAGAAATTCAAACAAGTGGGTGGACGGGAGCTACCCGGACCGGACCGGACCGCGAACCCCAGCGCATCCTGTTTTGAGCCGCAACTAGCGGAAATGTTCGACACGGTAGCGGGGCGGTAATTGAATATACAAAATGCCCCCAAAGTCGAGCCGGGAGCGGGACCAGGGGCCAGGGCTAAACCCTCGCCAAAACATGAACGTGGATGTGTGCAGATGGATATGGGGACCACGTGTTAACCCTTCAGAAATCGTTATTGTTGTAAACCGATGGACCGTCGTACGTTCGACGGGGTTAGCCTGGGCTGTAGCCACTCCCCCTTCGTCGGTTTAAGCTGAAGCCAACTCTCAAGGGTTGAAAGGGGGGGTCACGAGCGTTCGCTCAGTGTAGACTCGGTCATCGTGGGAGTTTTCACAAATGGTGTGGTTCTCCCAGTTCGCTGGCAGGGCATTTGCCTTACTCGCTCTTCCGCTCAATGAAAACGCAATTGTTGATGCTCTTTCGAAGAAGGTATATTACATTTTCAATTGGTTATAAAACGACCTTATCATAAATGAGATAATTTATGAATAAAGTCCTTTACCAAGCTTTATAAACCAATTCCCAAAAGCTTAAACATTGCTTGAACAAATATACTGACAGCCAAGTCCTCTAAAAACGGTGCTTTACTCCAATCTCACTGCTAAAGCTAAATTAAATTTACACATTCATTTTATTAAATATATAATGTATAATATATAATTAAAAATATTAAGAGAAGCTAAATAATTTAGGGTATATCAAACTTAGCTTGTAAATATATTTGTATTTTTATGATTCCCCCTTTTACCAATGTTATTGTTCAGTGGCCTTTGTAAACTTTAATCCCATCTATATGGTTATTTAGTTGCATAGCCTTTAATTGGATTTTACCATTGCAGCTGGCCCCTGCCCTTTAACCTTCCTGCTTCCTTTTGCCTTTACTTGTTTACCCTTTTGAACACTGAGGAAAAAAAGGCATAAAAACGAAATTAAAAGAATAAAGGGTTTGTAAATTCTTTAACGAAAATTACATACTTTTAGAGCGGTATGTTAGCTCTTCAGGTATAGTTCTAGATAGATAGAGTTCCTGTTAAGGGCATTTATTTGTATTCTTCTTGAATATATTACCAAAGACATTTCTCCAAGTGCACTGCTCCTGGCCCTCGGCTCCTATCGCATTAATCGGAATCGTTTTAACTACGTTTTGGGACCCACATTCTGGGGTGTGCGTACTTCTGCTGCGGTTAATGTTACTACCGGTGACGCCGACTACGTTACTGTCGCTGTATCTGGTCCTCCTGCCGCCCCGATATCTGCAGTTGTTATCTAGACTTATTTTTGGCTGCAATTTTCATTGCTCTGTGGGCCTGGGCTGAGCTCGGCTCCGTTTGGCTGGGTTTATGGTTAGAGCTTGCGTGGGATTAACCAGTTTTCGGACTAAAGAGTGTTCTATTGTTCTTGTTTTGATTGCTACGTGCAGATGTCTGGAAAAGTGATTTTCAAGCGAGTTCTCTCTTTACAATTATTACGAAATCTTTTTTCTTTATGTTGTTGCAAGCAGAACTAATGCCGTTTCTCTCTTTTGCAGGTAGGTGAACGGTCGAAACGAATGAGGTTGCACTTGGGCAGAGAATCTCGATAAGTATAAACCATCAAATGTTTTTAAGTATATTATTAGAATAAGCACGGCCCTAAAAGTCATATCTAAATGGGGCTATGGAAGAGACCGAAAATAGGAAAAACAATCACTTCCGGTTTGAGTTGGGGGGGGGAGCCTTCGGATTATGACAGCAGCCATCGGAGCGATGAAAACGAAAGCCATCGTCTTGCCTGCCCCCATATGCTGCCGCGGGGCCCTTTGTTCCACGGATCCTATTCAGCATGCGGCATGTGCAGCAGACAGCGTTCCTGCCTGCTGTTGTTATGATTGGCCCCGGCTCAATGAGGCCTGTGAATGAAATGTTTATTAGCCTGATTATTGTTCATAGACCAGCCGCCCGGCTCCGCTCCGCAATTGATTTTCCCAGAGGCGGCTGCAAGTCGGTCGAGTCACGAACTTCCTGGGCCACGCCCCCCTCGCAGCCCCAGCTAAATTAGCAATTGTCACATTGCGACGAATGCATCGGGGTGGGGTGGATAGAGGCCAGAGCGGAGGAAATTTCCCCCCACTCCCTACTTTCCTGGCAAACTGTTTGCAGCCATTGAAAGCATCGTCTCCTTCCACTGGGGGTGGTGGTGGAAAATTCGTAACAATTAGCACTCAAGATAGATGGCATGGAAATGGAAGGGAATGTCAGTCGGGGGAAATTGGAAACTGGAGAGTGCCACAGACAGGGAAAAATGTTGTTGCATCTCCGAATACAATGGAGGAGAGGAAAGTTGTGGCCTTATTCGGAAATTATGATGGCTTTCTCTCCACCCACTAGCAGAATCTCAGCTATCCTTTCGCTTGAAGTTTATAAGACAAATGCATCTTAATTACCTTTAAACTCTCAGCTCAAGAGACACTTCCCTACAATCAAAGACCCCCGCATGCTCCATTAGCGTCACACAATTTGTACCTACCCGAAAAAAAAGAAATCCATCAGAAGGGCCCCCACAATAAAAACCAATTCCAATGAAATTTTTCATTCCCCCAAATTGAAAAAGCGCAAAGAGCGAGGCAAGAAAACAGAGGACGCATGGACGGACGACTAGCAAACAAATAGCCACGGACCCGGGCCCGAATCTCTGCCTTTGCTAGAACACAATGGCCGGAGCAGCGGCGCAGGGGCAGAGCGAGGGGAAAGAATCTCGAGAATCCCTTTTTATGGTGCATCAAAACTCGGGCTGAATGGAAACGCTGCCGGAACAGCGCCGGAGAGACGACCAACGCTAAGTGGGAAGCTGAGCAAACAGCGGGCCCGAGACCAAGAACTCCGCTCCCCTCCTGCCCAAAGCGGGGGGGTGGAGATGCCTTGGCCATGACGGTGATGACGATGACGATGCCGATGACGCTGTGCCTATGGCTGTAGCATATTATTAAGTGTAGCCAGAAGCAATTAGGTGTAGATAAGCAAACAATAATGTTCCCAGTCACGTACCGACCTCTGTCGACTCTAAACTCCCCGGGTCCGGGCATTTCCCGACCTCAGAAAGCAGTCCATGGATGGTCTAAGGGTTCGATTGTGTCACTTTCGGAACATCCATCAGTGGTTAATATTGTATCGCACTTTTACGTTTACAGAGATAATTTCAGTATGTGAAGTGGGTAACCTGGAAACCTGTTGGTGAATCAATAACCAATAGGAATTAATTCGTACTTGATCTGCATATTTCTAAATAAAGAACCCATCCTACTTGTCGGTTCAAAGCGTCAAATACATCCTTTGAGATTACTCAATACCATAAGGCGCCCCTTATTCAGGAATTCCATCCTTTACATTGCCATATCACGGCGTTATATGCCTTAAAGATCACTGTCAATGCTCCTGACAGTTGCTTAAAACCTCCAGTGATCATATTATAAATCCTAACCAAAAGGGGTTGCCTCTGGAACGGAAATATCCTACATGCCGTTGATATATTGATGAAAGATTGAAGAATTGGTACCTTTTCTTCATCACTTATTCATCAACCTTTTTTTGAAGAGAGATAGAGACATTAGAGAGCGGTTTTAATACGATGATTGAATGACCAATTCATAATATGTGCTACTGTAGTTATAACTACAAAAATAATAATTTTTGGGTTTTTACTTTCTTCAAGAATGCATGAAACAAGAAACCTTATCAAATAATTAAAAACCCAGAGTCCTAGTTGAAATTATCCCCTTTCCACATTGCAATCCTGTCAAGATGCAGCCATCGGGTCAAGATCACGTCCATAATTAACGGCAGCCGGATGACGTTTGCATATTTTAAAGACGGCTGCCCAGCGATTCCATTGGTCTTTAATGAACTCTTCCTCAGATGGCCGAGTTCCCCAGAATTCTGAGCTCATTATGCTACGTGGGCTGACAATGACCGAGGGTTCTTGGAAGTCCCAGCATCGCAGTGTGCAGAGGCAGCCAAGAGTGGACATTAATAACAGACGCGATTCTCACTTCGCTGCAATGCCAAGGATGCTGAGAAATCGCTCCTTTCTTTGATTTCCCCTTAAAGTCGATGGGACTCGGAGTTCAGTCAAGCTTACATCCCAAAGTCTGGATGACAATCACAAGAATCTACTAAATTCCTATCCCTTTAATGTATTAAAATCTACAAACGAATTCATTAAAGGATTTATGAATGCACTGGCTCCTTCAATTAAACCCTGAAAACTCTCTAATTTCACCACTAAAGGGTTTCGTTTTGGTTATCCTTTAAGTTCGAACTGCACAATCGGGCTGACAGTGCCTGCATTGTTATTCAAATGCTGTCATTAATACTTCGCTGGCAATTGCAAATGCGACGCCGACAAATGCACGAGGAGGCCCTGTGAGTATGGCATCATTCCCATGCTTGTGAGTGGTTTCTCCGGCCACACTCCATGTGTGAGTGCTTCTTCGAGCCACATCCGATCCCCCCCAGACCAGTTTGAATCCCTTTCAGGCATTCATATGTAAATTCCTGCGACTTTGACTGCCGGGTGACGGTTTTTCCATGGCCTTTCTGTACTCCTTTTGTACTCCTTTCTGTACTCCTTTTTTGTCCTGTGGACCTGCCTGTGCTCCGCTCGGAAATTAAATATAGGAAAATGGAGTTCCAAGTGCTTTGAATTTATTAAGCTTCGTTCGGTGCCTCCCCACATCACTGGCCAGATTCGGTGGCGTTAATGGAAACATTGCATCCATAACACTCTTCCCTCGCACTCACCCCACATTGCCCGATTGTATCTCCCGCGCGGGGGGCATGGGGATGACAGTGACAGTTATAGTTGGTGGCAAACAAAAAGGAAAAATTGAAATCAAAATCATTTGTACGTCTGCATTGGCCTGGGGAGAAACCCCGCATGGCACCACCAACAAAGAATCGGCAACATCAACAATGACACCACGCAACATCAATAAAGGCAGCACCAACAGCAACAACAGCCACTATCGAGCCCACATCGTCGTCAGCGTCATCATCCCCCAAAAATGTATTAAGTTTCAGTTGCCATTGCCTACCCTGCACAGTTCCTCAGTCCCTCCTCGTGTTCCCAGGGTCCCCCGGGCATTTAATGAATTTATCAGCTGTGACCCATCGCCAGCTCTGATCTTGGACTGGTTCCATTTGTGAATTCGAAGAATCGAAGACTCAAGGAATCTTCCAAGTTCTCTGCCTGATTAACGGTCAGTTGATGTTAATGAATTTGTCTGCGAACGAAGCAGGTCGGAGTCGCTAATCAAAGTACTTCAAAATACTCTTAACGCTAGCGCACAGATTCTCTATTTTTAATAGGGACTTAATGACCCTAAGGGAACGGGGTCTGGGCTCAATAAAACTAAAAGTACACCCTCCTGCATCTGTGGAGCTCTCAAATTCAAAGTGGATTTAAAAAAACTGGTGGGTGGCTTGTTGCAAGTCGCTGTATAGTACGGACATTCCCGCAGCCAAAGTCTTTAAAAAGTTGCCTAAAGTACTTACAAATCACAGTTTTTCGGTAAGGTGAACTCGTAGTTCTGTAGTTTTTAGTATGCAATTAGACCCAGGCAGTTCTTATCACAGATATAAAATATAGTCGACCCATGAAGGCCGTTCCAACTTTATTAGCAAACGAAGGCAGACGGATATGGCTATAGACTTGTAGTCATGTAAAAGAAATTCTGAGAAATAGGAATTTTTCCCGTTCATAAAACATTTACCTATCGTTCCCTATCAATTTAATCAATACATTTTGAAATCTAATACGAAAAGACAACATTTCAAAATGTTTTAAAAGTTCCAATTGTAGTTCGGGTCAAACAGTTTTAAACTCGTTATATGTATGTAAAATGCCAAACTTGTGGCATTATTTGTATGAATTGTTGAAGTTTAATGTTGAATTTCTATTCGAATTAAATGTAAACAAAAAATCTAAAGAAAACCTGCTCTGGAGTACACACAGATGCTCTTGACAAATGTTTCCACAAGCAACAATGTAACAAATACAACCAGCAGACATATGCAGGAAAAACGAAACATTTGGGGAGTCGGAGCCTTTGGCAGGATAAAGGCAGAGCCTGGCATAGCACTGGCAACAGGACAATTTAATTATGCAGAATTTTTCAAAACCTCACAGGCATTGTCAATCTCTGGTTCTGCGATTACAAAAGAATTCGTCTGGATTTTACACAAATTGTTTTTAAACAAATTACAACTTAAATAATTAAACAAATAAATAAGTCAGTTACAACCTAAATGTTCACATTGTGTGTTACTATTACTTAGGAATTTCTTCCCTTTTTCTCTTTTCCTTTTACAAAATATGCTTCAGAAGCTCAGACAACCAAAAATATAAATAAAATATATTAACAGCAAGCAAATATTTGCTTAAGGTGTGAAATGAACATTCACTCTTCGGTGAGTAATATTAAATGCACTTTTTTTTGGTAAAATATTGGATATATTTCTGTAGTTCCAAAACCATGCATGCCTTTTTCTAGGTCTTGTGAAATATAAACAAAAACGTAAACTGTCAGTTAAGTCGCAAGATATAGGGCTTTACTGAGCTTAACATAAATATAAAACAAGAAAGGAAGCTAACTTCGGCATGCCGAAGTTTAAATACCCTTGCAGTAAGTAAGAAGAAGAAGAAAAATCTTCTGACTTTTTCGTTTTCTCGGGTACTGACATAAGGTAAATGTTGCGAAATAAAAATGTTGCGAACGAGAAATGTTGCGAGCAAAAATTTTGCGAGCGAATTTAATGAATTTATATATATATTCCTATGGCTGCTATATGATATAGTAGTCCGATTTGAATAAAATTAAAACCGAAATTCTGGATTAATACAACATGTCTATGTCTCAAATTTTATAAAAATATGTGGAAAATTGAATTAGTTAGATTTTTTTCTAAAAATTTTCCGATCGGTCCTATGACTGCTATATGATATAGTTGTCCGATTTGAATAAAATTAAAACCGAAATTCTGGATTAATACAACATGTCTATGTCTCAAATTTTATAAAAATATGTGGAAAATTGAATTAGTTAGATTTTTTTCTAAAAATTTTCCGATCGGTCCTATGACAGCTATATGATATAGTTGTCCGATTTTGATCAAATTAAAACCGAAATTCTAGAATAATACAAAATGGCCATATCTCCAATTTTATAAAAATATGTGGAAAATTGGATTAGTTAGATTTTTTTCTAAAAATTTTCAGATCGGTCCTATGACAGCTATATGATATAGTTGTCCGATTTTGATCAAATTAAAACCGAAATTCAAGAATAATACAAAATGGCCATATCTCAAATTTTATTCAAATATTGTAAAAATTGGCTAAGTTATAATTTTTTTCATTAAAATTTACCGATCTTTCCTATATAGCTATATGATATAGTCGGCCGATCCGGCTCGTTCCGA
>VNJV01015735.1:0-11930 GCA_008042635.1 Drosophila nikananu | reverse complement strand
AATCGTTTTTGATCGTGGCAGTACTCGTCACCGGCTGGTCTCTTCAAAACGGGTTTACTATAAAAAAAAACGGAAACAAAATGTTAGATTAAAGATAGTAAAAAGTTACTTGGGAACACCAAAGTTTTAAAGCTTAAAAACCCAATAAATTAAAAAATATCAACCTTTTTCTGATTGTTCTAGATATAATAACTGATCGTAACGAGAGCTATATGATATAGTCGTTTTTGGTTCACTAATTATTATAAATATACATATAAAAAATTGAGAAGTGCCTTGTCCAGTGTGTAGGCCATTAATATTATTTTATAGTCCGACTAATCGGCCTAAGATGAATGTGCTAGTAAGAGTAATAAATCTCTACGTCTAGTTGACAATTAGGTGAAAGCTAATGGCTTAAGTCCATCGAAATCAAAATGAACAGATAATTGGATTCGATTCTGGTTATTAATAACATTCTCTCTAATCTTTTCAAGTAAACGGTCGTGTATTTTGTTCTTACGCTCTCGCTTTGTGTATACATTTTTATAAAAACCATGGGGGTCTTATTTGAATTATGAAACTTGTGTATTGTAAAGTTCCAGTTAATTTCGCGTTTTGTGTTCTTTGTGTTTTTATACCCTTGCAGGGTGTTATGATTTTAGTCAGAAGTTTGGAAAGCAGTGAAAGAGACCCTATAAAGTATATAAATTCTTGATCAGCATCAACAGCCAAGTCGATCTAGCCCCGTCCGTCGAGGCAAATTAGGCCCTTAGTTTTAAAGCTATCTGAATTAAACTTTACAGATAGTATTCTATATAATCTCACTACTATACACTCCTGCCCAAAATTATGCCCGAAAATGTTGGTTTCGTCCCTCGATGCGGAAGCATACTACAACAAAATCAAGTATGCAGAATCAAATCTTAATCAATTCATAATCAATGAGATATTTTCATCTCTGATTTCATATTGCGTTTTCAAGCAGCAGTACATAAAGCACAAATGTCCATATCGTAGAAAATTATTATCGTTAAGGCAAGCACTTCGTTGGATTCGTGCTCCAAATTTGCGGCTTCTTGCAGTGAGCCTGTGCCACGAATGACTGTTTTTTGGACGCAGCAATCATCTCAGTGCTTGAGTTGGACTTGGAAGAGTTGGAAGATCATCTTCTGGCATTTTCCGTCCACCATAGATAAGAAGGTACAGAACCGCCGAACTTGCACAGAAGGGTCTACATGCTAACCTTATGTCTCATTACGAGAGCGAGAAGCAGCGCCTTCTGGTAGCTTCCTGCTAAATGGCACAGAACAGAACGGCCCCGCCGTAGGAACTCAGGAGCACGGTGGAGTCCAGCCAAACGACCAACAACTGTTCGAGGATACAGACACCAACGCATACCACTGCCTGTGGGAGAGCCCCGACATAAACGACAGAGGTAAGTCACTCCTACACTTGACACTTTCTACTAGCGTCTGTATAGCAAACGTGGAGAGGAGTACACACCTTCCTCAAACGTGCTAGACCTAAAAATCGTAAGGGGAATGAAGAATTAAGATTGGAGAATTTTTGAGAGACCACCCTTCTCAGATCATAAGTACATACAGTTTCAATACTCCAGTACGAACACTCTCCAAAACATCGTTTTTAGAAACCGCTGGTATACTAACTGGGGACAGTTTACGACGACTTTTACGACAAGGCTCGCGAGTTTTCAAGGTACCGGGAAATCCTCGCAAAGCATAGAAAATTT
Source organism: Drosophila nikananu (assembly GCA_008042635.1). NCBI lineage: Eukaryota > Metazoa > Arthropoda > Insecta > Diptera > Drosophilidae > Drosophila > Drosophila nikananu. The sequence continues at coordinate 10,198 of VNJV01015735.1, read as the reverse complement.
GAGACCCTCTCCAAGGATATAAATCAATAATCAATGCAAGATCCTACTTAGGGATTACAAGAAGGAAATACGCAGGGCACAAATAAGCTCGTGGAGAAACTTGTCCTCTAATATTGAGACGGCCTCAGAAACGGTTAGACTCCGGAAGTTGCTATCGAAGCATTCCACAGAGTCGGCTCAAACGCGATGACGGAACTCGCACCTCGAGAAAAGTATCTCCCAACAGAATTCACTTGCTTAAGGGGGTCTTCTACTTACGAGGCCGAAATGTTGGCCTATTTTCAAAAATTAATTTTGAGAAAACTGTGCAAGATATTGACATAATTAATCTTTTATTACTTTTATACATCTTTAAACTTAACACTACGGGAAAGTGTAAGGGTGTACAGCAGGTCATTCGTGGATTATATAGGGTCAAAGTGGGGTCATTAAAATTTTAGGGGTCATTTTTCTGGTATCATAACTAGTTTTTTTTTTATTAAAAATTGTTTTTAATATAATTTTTTTTGTAAAAAGTTTTATTTTTAACCATGTTTTTTCACCTGTTGGAGGGTTTAAAAATTAAACAAAAAATTTAAAAAAAAAATCGTTCTCGGAGAAGCATAGAGAATTGTTTGATAAAGAAGTGGGGAAAGTTTGATTCGATAAAAACTACTGGTAGAAGTGATACCAGAAAGTTTAAAAAATGTGATTTTCGGGAAAACGCGTTTAAAGATAGGGGAAATGGTAGAAACGTATGGAGGTGGCAATCTTTCGGCCTTCGTTTACCCATGAAAGAATGCGAATTTTACCAAACCCTTTATATGACGTATTTATCAGATCCTCTAGTATTTAAAAAAAATTAAAAACAAAAAATCGAAAACAAAAAAAATCGTAAGTAGAAGACCCCCTTAAGCACGAGCTACATTTCTATCCAATGGAAGATCTTTCGGATTATCTTCCTGCCCGTTCGTAGGGGGGTGCCTGTTCACACATGAACAAAAATAACTCCAATAATAAAATCACAAATATAAGTTTATATGAAACAAAACGCCGTGTGAGCAGAATAATTCGCCAGCTCTCACGGTCAGCACTTCCCAAGGTTGGACAGTATATGGCCACTGCGTTGGCCTTTATGTAATAAGAATTTCAATGTTAGCTATATAAGGACCGAATTAAAAAATAATAAAGTCAGTTATCCTAAATCTTCCCCCACCAGTGGTAAGAAGATAAGGATTAAATCAGCGCACAGTGGTCGGTCTTGTATGGAGCGGGCGGCCAAAAATACTTCTAGTGGAGCTATCACCATGAAATTTTTACAGTAAATCTAATAAAATATATTAAATATATTCCAGAAAAATTATTAAAATCGGACGACTATATCATAAAGCTGCCGTAGGAACGATAGAAAATTGACGAAGAAAAAAATTATAACGTAACCATTTTTTAACATATTTTCATATAATTTTAGATATAGCCATTTTGTATTATTCTAGAATTTCGGTGTTAATTTTATCAAGATCATATAGCTGTCATAGGAACAATCGGAAAATTTTGAAGGAAAAAATTACAAGGTAGTCAATTTTTCACTTATTTTCTTAAATTTGGAGATATGGCCATTTCGTATTTTTCTAGAATTTCGGTTTCAATTTGATCAAGATCGGACTACTATATCATATCATCTTTTATGGAGCGGGCGACCAAAAAATGCTCGAAAAACCGCGAAACGCTTTTGTTCTTTTTATTGTTGCACAAAAGCTTGCAACAACTTGCTGCTGAAATTTACACCAAATAATCTATAAATATCGTTTAATATTTTAATATAAGTTTGATCATTAACTCAGATTAACTAAACAACTAAAAGTCTAAGTGAACTTTTAGTTTACATATAAATTTTTACTTAAATTGGACACATTTTACATTAATTCTTAAAAATAAACAAAACATGCTGAGTACATGAATATAATTAAAAATAGTAGTTAACACCTTGCTTTAAAATATTGAAGACTTCCATTGTTTAATAATTTTTTTTTAACTTTGTTTTTAATTTTTCGTTTGAACGACGCTGACACTGCAACTCACGGCAAAACCAATAAGAGTTTGTGCTTGGTTTTATTAAACGGTGGTCGAAAGAATTCAATGACCCCTATGTTACAAAATCCTTATATATTTCTTTAGTTCGTCCTATTTTAGAATATGGATCTTGCGTTTGGAGCCCTTAGTATGGGGTCCACAGTAATCGCATTGAGTCTGTTCAGAAGAACTTTTTACTTTTCGCTTTACGCGGTTTAAACTGGGATCCAAACCAGAGGTTACCCTCGTACTCTAGTAGACTCCTTCTAATTAACTTACCTTCTTTAGCTAACCGTAGAACCATGCTTGGCGTCACCTTTATTTTTAATCTTATCCACGGTGACGTGGAAAGTGCTGACTTGTTAGGTCAGCTAAATTTTCACGCACCGAGTAGAAATACTAGATCCTATATTCCCTTAGTTCTGCGCCACTGTAGGACATCTTTTGAATTGCATGAACCCTTTAGAGTCCTATGTGCAAATTATAACGATTTGTACATAATAACGTCAAATGTAGATAGCCTTCCCAAACTAAAAACCTTAATACTAACCCACTTAGTACGCATGCAGGCAAACAATCCGGCAGCACGCCAGTAGTCACTTCCTCGTACACCTTTCCTATTATTTCACATTTTCGCGCCCACTAACACCTAACACGAACAGGCACGTGCTTGGTGTCATACGGGCCACTTGAATGTACTGACCTTAGTGCATCAACGTCCAGATTACTCTATGTTTACGAGTTATTCTTGAAGAGGATAGCTCGATCAAAACAAAAATAAAGACAGGTTACAAAAGTTTGGCGTATTACGAGTCAGTGTTGACGCATTTTGAGCTAGAATTTTAACATTTTTTTTTTTGGCCTATGGGATCGACCACTGTGCAGCACCGAACTAAAAGGCTACTCTTGTTTCCCCCTTTATGGTAAGGGACAGAGTATAAACCAAAAAACAAAAAGATTACAAATCTTTTATGTTTTAAAAAAAATAATAATAATTTTTTAAAAGTGCATTTAGGCCCGCATAAAATAGCAGCAGCCAATAATTAAAAAACTAAAATAATTTTTTAAAAGTGGATTTAGGCCCGCATAAAATAGCGGCAGCCAAAAAATGAAAAAACTAAAATAATTTTTTAAAAGTGCATTTAGGCCCGCATAATATAGCGCCAGCCAAAAAATTAAAAAACTAAAATAATTTTTTTAAAGTGCATTTAGGCCCGCATAAAAAACCGGCAGCCAATAATTAAAAAACTAAAATAATTTTTTAAAAGTGCATTTAGGCCCGCATAAAATAGCGGCAGCCAATATTTAAAAAACAAAAATAAGTTTTTTAAAGTTAAAAGTGCATATTTGCAAATTGTGACAATATAGCCCCGCAAAAAAAAAGCGGTAGGCAATACGAGTCCTCGTATAGAGGCAACGACGCCAACAACGACGACGATGGCGACGGCGGCAGCGACGGCAACAACGGCGACGACGGCAGCAAAGAAAAACCAGAGACGCCAGTTAAAATATATTTTAAAATAAATATAATACAGAATATAATACAAGTTAATAGTTTTAAATATAAAAAAAAATAAATTGTTAATTTTATATTTTTTGTTATTAAATTATATATAAAACAAAATGTTGTCCGAACAAATCATAACTCTGCTGAAAAGGCAGGCTGATCTAAATAAGATCTGTGTAGAAATAGTAGGTAAAGAGATAAAACAGTTTTCAAGTCGTGAGTTAGAGTATTTAAGTGATTTGGAAAAAGAATTTCAATCAAACCACATAACATTGGTGACCTTAGGGCCTGAAGACCACGACTATTTCAATAAAAAAAGGTATGAGCAAATTTTTAGTGCATTTCAACTAATACAAGAAAGGGTTGCGGAGTTTGCGACAGAAGAGCACAAGCATCCATTAATTGAAGAAAAAATTCAAAAACTGAGTGAGTACTTAAACAAACATACATGAAAATACAAAGCCAGAAAAGAGAAACCTTCCGAATTAGAAAAAACAAGATTCATTTTCTCTGGCTTAATATTTCCGACCTCAAGAATAAAATAGGAGCATGTAGCTCAAATCTTGATGCAAATTAAGGAAAAAGTCGTGGAAAAAATGGAGGGAACCAATACTATCTCAGATTTACATAATTTACCTACCCTACCTAATATTGAGGTACCCACATTTGGCGGCGATTCCAAAGAGTGGGACAACTTTCATGAATTATTCATGGAATTAATTCATTCTAGGGAAAGTCTTAGCAGTTCCTTTAAATTTAACTATTTAAAATCCGGACTCAAAGGTGAAGCTCGAAATGTTGTCGCGCATCTTTTAATGGGTACCGCTGAAAATTACGAGGCCGCTTGGGACCTTTTAACCAAGCGGTTCGAAAATAGACGTAAAATTTTTTCAGAACAATTAAATCGCCTGATGGATTTATCAAATTTAAATATCATCAGAGAATAAATCAGAGGAAGCAGCACAAATTTTAAAGTTACCAAAAATTAAATCAAAAACTGAGATCAGTGGAATTTCATGCTCAGATACATGCGTATCCAAGTATAAAAAAAAATTAATTATCATCGACCCTACATCAAAAAAGCAATTAAAAACCGATGCATTAATATTGCCAAAGTTAATGAAAGTTCTCCCGGTAAGTGTAGATAAATCCAAACGGGAAAATTTTGCATTAGCTGACCCAGACTTTAATAAGCCAGGTCGGCTTGATGTAATTATTGGAGCGGATTTATATACACACATCTTAAAGAAAGGTATGCAAAAATCAATGGTTTATTATGTCAAAACACAAATGTTGGGTGGATTGTCTCCGGGTGTACTAAGTCTAAGGGCACTCATTCAATAGTTGCAACTACTATTGAAGTTCAAGATTTAGAACGATTCTGGGAATTGGAAAAAGAAGATAAAACTGAAATTAAGGGTGGTGTTTGACGCTTCAGCAAAAACTACAAACAATAGAAGCCTCGATGACATAATGTGGGTTAGACCCCGAGTACAGAAAGAAATTTTCAATTTTATTTTGAATTGGCGTAAATGCGAGTACGTCATATCAGCGGACATTGAAAAAATGTACCGTCAGATATTTGTTGATGAAAAAGATCAAGAATATCAATATATATTGTGGAGAGACTCTCCAAATTATAGAATAAAATCTTACAAATTAAAAACTGTTACCTATGGTACCGCGTCTGCTCCATATTTAGCTACTAGAGTTCTAGTAGATATAGCAGACAGGTGTGAAAATAAAGAAATCGGGAAGAGAATTAGGAGCGACTTCTATATGGACGATCTTATGACAAGAGCCAATTCAATAGAAGATGCAATAAATATTATAAAGCAAATTTCCAGTGAATTCATGTCTGTTAATCTGAATTTAAGAAAATGGATTTCGAATAAGCAAGAAATATTAAAAGTTGTATAAGAAAATGGAGAGAATAAGATAATATATATTGAAGAAGACAAGTTGTCAAAACATTCGGACTTCAATGGGAGCCCCAACGAGATGAGTTTAAATTTAGCGTGAACATAGCGGCTACAAAAAAAGAAACTAAACGTACCGTGTTATCCACGTTATCTAAAATTTATGATCCATTAGGATGGTTAGCTCCAGTTACCATTACTGGAAAACTGTTTGTGCAGAAACTTTGGCTTTCTGAGAAGAGCTGGGATCAGGAATTATTTGAGGAGGATGCACATGAATGGGCAAGCTACAAGGAAAAACTTTCATTATTAGAAAAAATTAGGATACCAAGATGAATTCAAAGCAATTTTAATTCGAGTGTTGAACTCCACGGGTTTGCCGACGCATCGGAAAAGGCGTATGCTGCAATAGTATATGCTAAGGTAGGTTATTCAGTTATAATACTAGCTAGCAAGAGCAGGGTAAATCCCATTAAATTAAAAGCGGACAAAGCAAGGTCAAATTTATTAAACGAAGAACGGACGACAGATGAGAAGATAACCCAGCAGATGCCGCTTCAAGAGGAATTCCCTCTAGCGAATTAGTAAAGTTTAATCTATGGTGGAATGAGCAAAGTTGGCTAAGAAAATCAAAAGAGAATTGGCCGCCACAGCCAAACGCTGAGGAAGAAGCAAGTGTCAATACTGTGTTGACAACTGAAGGGAATCTGATCTATAATCTTTTGCAAAAATATTTTTGCATCCACAAATTACGAGTAATATGCTACATCGTTCGATTTATCAATATGAAAACATAGAATTAGAACGATTCTGGGAATTGGAAAAAGAAGATAAAACTGAAATTAAGGGTGGTGTTTGACGCTTCAGCAAAAACTACAAACAATAGAAGCCTCAATGACATAATGTGGGTTAGACTCCGAGTACAGAAAGAAATGTTCAATTTAATTTTGAATTGGCGTAAATGGGAGTACGTCATATCAGCGGACATTGAAAAAATGTACCGTCAGATATTTGTTGATGAAAAAGATCAAGAATATCAATATATATTGTGGAGAGACTCTCCAAATGATAGAATAAAATCTTACAAATTAAAAACTGTTACCTATGGTACCGCGTCTGCTCCATATTTAGCTACTAGAGTTCTAGTAGATATAGCAGACAGGTGTGAAAATAAAGAAATCGGGAAGATAATTAGGAGCGACTTCTATATGGACGATCTTATGACAGGAGCCAATTCAATAGAAGATGCAATAAATATTAGAAAGCAAATTTCCAGTGAATTCATGTCTGTTAATCTGAATTTAAGAAAATGGATTTCGAATAAGAAAGAAATATTAAAAGTTGTATAAGAAAATGGAAAGAATAAGATAATATATATTGAAGAAGACAAGTTTGTCAAAACATTCGGACTTCAATGGAAGCCCCAACGAGATGAGTTTAAATTTAGCGTGAACATAGCGGCTACAAAAAAAGAAAAAAAACGTACCGTGTTGTCCACGTTATCTAAAATTTATGATCCATTAGGATGGTTAGCTCCAGTTACCATTACTGGAAAACTGTTTGTGTAGAAACTTTGGCTTTCTGAGAAGAGCTGGGATCAGAAATTATTTGAGGAGGATGTCCATGAATGGGCAAGCTACAAGGAAAAACTTTCATTATTAGAAAAAATTAGGATACCAAGATGAATTCAAAGCAATTTTAATTCGAGTGTTGAACTCCACGGGTTTGCCGACGCATCGGAAAAGGCGTATGCTGCAATAGTATATGCTAAGGTAGGTTATTCAGTTATAATACTAGCTAGCAAGAGCAGGGTAAATCCCATTAAATTAAAAGCGGACAAAGCAAGGTCAAATTTATTAAACGAAGAACGGACGACAGATGAGAAGATAACCCAGCAGATGCCGCTTCAAGAGGAATTCCCTCTAGCGAATTAGTAAAGTTTAATCTATGGTGGAATGAGCAAAGTTGGCTAAGAAAATCAAAAGAGAATTGGCCGCCACAGCCAAACGCTGAGGAAGAAGCAAGTGTCAATACTGTGTTGACAACTGAAGGGAATCTGATCTATAATCTTTTGCAAAAATATTTTTGCATCCACAAATTACGAGTAATATGCTACATCGTTCGATTTATCAATATGAAAACATAGAATTAGAACGATTCTGGGAATTGGAAAAAGAAGATAAAACTGAAATTAAGGGTGGTGTTTGACGCTTCAGCAAAAACTACAAACAATAGAAGCCTCAATGACATAATGTGGGTTAGACTCCGAGTACAGAAAGAAATGTTCAATTTAATTTTGAATTGGCGTAAATGGGAGTACGTCATATCAGCGGACATTGAAAAAATGTACCGTCAGATATTTGTTGATGAAAAAGATCAAGAATATCAATATATATTGTGGAGAGACTCTCCAAATGATAGAATAAAATCTTACAAATTAAAAACTGTTACCTATGGTACCGCGTCTGCTCCATATTTAGCTACTAGAGTTCTAGTAGATATAGCAGACAGGTGTGAAAATAAAGAAATCGGGAAGATAATTAGGAGCGACTTCTATATGGACGATCTTATGACAGGAGCCAATTCAATAGAAGATGCAATAAATATTAGAAAGCAAATTTCCAGTGAATTCATGTCTGTTAATCTGAATTTAAGAAAATGGATTTCGAATAAGAAAGAAATATTAAAAGTTGTATAAGAAAATGGAAAGAATAAGATAATATATATTGAAGAAGACAAGTTTGTCAAAACATTCGGACTTCAATGGAAGCCCCAACGAGATGAGTTTAAATTTAGCGTGAACATAGCGGCTACAAAAAAAGAAAAAAAACGTACCGTGTTGTCCACGTTATCTAAAATTTATGATCCATTAGGATGGTTAGCTCCAGTTACCATTACTGGAAAACTGTTTGTGTAGAAACTTTGGCTTTCTGAGAAGAGCTGGGATCAGAAATTATTTGAGGAGGATGTCCATGAATGGGCAAGCTACAAGGAAAAACTTTCATTATTAGAAAAAATTAGGATACCAAGATGAATTCAAAGCAATTTTAATTCGATTGTTGAACTCCACGGGTTTGCCGACGCATCGGAAAAGGCGTATGCTGCAATAGTATATGCTAAGGTAGGTTATTCAGTTATAATACTAGCTAGCAAGAGCAGGGTAAATCCCATTAAATTAAAAGCGGACAAAGCAAGGTCAAATTTATTAAACGAAGAACGGACGACAGATGAGAAGATAACCCAGCAGATGCCGCTTCAAGAGGAATTCCCTCTAGCGAATTAGTAAAGTTTAATCTATGGTGGAATGGGCCAAGTTGGCTAAGAAAATCAAAAGAGAATTGGCCGCCACAGCCAAACGCTGAGGAAGAAGCAAGTGTCAATACTGTGTTGACAACTGAAGGGAATCTGATCTATAATCTTTTGGAAAAATATTTTTGCATCCACAAATTACGAGTAATATGCTACATCGTTCGATTTATCAATATGAAAACAAAAGGTTTATCTTATCCGCATTTTTTAACATTCAAAGAATTAAAATCTGCAGAACAAATAGTTATAAAAAAGAACAGAAATTCCAATTTAGCCCTGAGCTTAACAGCTTGCTTAGCAATAAAGAGATCAAAATTAATTCAAAAATCTTTAATTTGCATCCATTTATTGACAAGGATAAAATCATTAGAGTAGGGGGTAGATTGCAAAATGCGAAAGCCAGTTTTGAAGTGAAACACCCAATTATTCTCGACAAAGGGCACATTGCTACATTGATCATAGAAAATGCTCTTAAGGAAACCTTACTTGGTGGAATTTAATGAGAACTTATATCCAAAGAAAATATTGGATCTTTGGATTAAGAAATTCATTAAAGGAAAAACTAAATGAATGTAAAAAATGTGCAAGATATCGACATATCACTGCACAACAGGTAATGGGAAATCTTCCCAAATATAGATATACAATGGCATACCCATTTTTAAATACAGGTATTGATTATGCAGGACCTTATTATTTTTATTTTTTTCTGGACGTTGATGCACTAAGGTCAGTACATTCAAGTGGCCCGTATGACACCAAGCACGTGCCTGTTCGTGTTAGGTGTTAGTGGGCGCGAAAATGTGAAATAATAGGAAAGGTGTACGAGGAAGTGACTACTGGGGTGCTGCTGGGTTAATATTAAGGTTTTTAGTTTGGGAAGGCTATCTACATTTGACGTTATTATGTACAAATCGTTATAATTTGCACATAGGACTCTAAAGGGTTCATGCAATTCAAAAGATGTCCTACAGTGGCGCAGAACTAAGGGAATATAGGATCTAGTATTTCTACTCGGTGCGTGAAAATTTAGCTGACCCAACAAGTCAGCACTTTCCACGTCACCGTGGATAAGATTAAAAATGAAGGTGACGCCAAGCATGGTTCTACGGTTAGCTAAAGAAGGTAAGTTAATTAGAAGGAGTCTACTAGAGTACGAGGGTAACCTCAGATTTGGATCCCAGTTCAAACCGCGTAAAGCGAAAAGTAAAAAGTTCTTCTGAACTGACTCAATGCGATTACTGTGGACCCCATACTGAGGGCTCCAAACGCAAGATCCATATTCTAAGATAGGACGAACTAAAGAAATATATAAGGATTTTGTAACATAGGGGTCATTGAATTCTTTCGACCACCGTTTAATAAAGCCAAGCACACCTCTGGCTTTATTCACCATGCACGAAATATGATC
>VNJV01015734.1:0-27787 GCA_008042635.1 Drosophila nikananu | reverse complement strand
ATTGATTTATCATATTTTCCGAGCTCTGGCATTGACAGCATTTATTGTTCTACCCAACTGCAGGCTTTGGGGTGGTTGGGTGGTTCGGTGGGTCGGGAAATACGATAAGACTTAATTGGTTGAAGACAGAGACAATCTTTACAGGGAAAGGCGAAAAATGAGAGGAAATCAGGTCAACAATAAGGGAATTTCATTGCGTTGGCAAACTACTTTTAATTAAGAGAGTTTTAAAAGAATTTAAAGGGGGTTTAAGCAGGGACTTAACAAATTTAATGAGTATTTTATAAAGAAAGTAATAAGACAAGCCTTGGGACACTTAATTAAGTTGGATTGGTATTTAAAAACACATACAAATTCTTTGCAGATAATTACTATTTAATTTACAACTCCCCTCCTGGCTTGTTCTCCGCTTTAAGCCCACATTTGTTGGCCATTACATTCACACGTTTAATTGAATAAAAACAAGATCTTAAACTCACTCAATTATCATATCGCCATTATGCCGCCCCATCACGATACGCGGCGGTCGTGTCAGCAAATAAGTCTCCATCCAGCGGACAATGCCAGCCAGGTATTAATAACATTTTATGGCCAATGCTGGAAACAATAAAAAATTTGTCAAATTGCCACTGTGCGCGACGACGACAATTGCTGGCCATTTAATGCGATTGGCAAATTGCATTTCCAATTACGAATATACAAAAAAAATATATGCAGGGTGTGGCCGAGTCTCCCGCAGCGCCTGGGCGGCATATTGATCTGGCAGTAATCCATTTTCCGGGTTCCAAAACTACAGATCCTTAACCCCACACCGAAAAAAAAAGAAATGGCACGCTTTCGCATAATGAAAACATTCCACAAACCAATTCAATATTTTCGCTGCCAAGGCGAAAATTCAGAGCCCCAACAATTTGCAGGGGTTTTATCTCCACGGCCTGGCCATTTTCAATTTACGGAAATTCGGGGAAAATGTGCGTTACCCCACAATCCTCATCTAAAATGCGCATGATAGGGGTACTCGGCTTCATGTCTGGAATTCGTTATCAATGCGACCCACTGACCGGTCGATGGGCAAGGGTTTTCCCCCAAAATGGTTGGCCAGTTACCATTTACCATTTACCATTCGGGCATAAATTGTTTAAAGGCAGCGATAAAAATCGAGCCCACAGCCAACAACGAGCCACTATTAATTAGAGCAGCCTCCGCCGACTCTGCGAGTCAAATTATGGCGCAACAAATGGCCAGCAAATGTGATAGCAGCAGCTGGCTATGACCACGCCGGATCCCTGGACATGGCTCTGACCCACTGGCACCACCACCGACACCACCACCCGCCTGTAAAGTGACACACTGCGTGGCGGCAGGGGGAGATCATGGAGGTGGCACTGCCGCAACTGGAGCCGGTGATGGAGTTGGACTGGGAGAAGGCGGCAAAGGCTCCATAAACCGAAGGAACATGACACAGGAGGGACAATTGCCAATGGTTGCTCTTCTAGAAAGTCTATTAGCTAGAAGGAGGTAGAGAAATAGATTTATTTGTACACTTGATACTTAATAATAAATTAAGCTACGGGATAAAAATGAGCCTAGGAGGATTAAATATAGTTTTAATTGTACACTTAAATACTTGATTATAAATTAAAGTACGGGATAAATATGAGCCTTGGAGGATAAAATATAATTGAAATGGTTTTTATTTTCTAATAAGGATGTTTACCAATTAATTTGGCTTACAAAGTAATACATTTTAATAACAAACCCTATGATGTTTAATATTTAAGATAATATAATTCCATTACAAATTGTTGAATAAAGCCTACTGCTCAAAATTAAGTGGTATTCAGTCTTTAAAGTAAATTTCCTTTTATTTAATTATATCGCTGTTATATTGATAAAAAAATAAAACTCCATAATATTTCCGATTTCATAATTAAATACCTCTTAAAATACTCTATATTACACGTTATTTGCAAGGGAACTCTTATAATACTTTATATTTCTTGTATTTTTTAAGGGATCTCTTATAATACTTTATATTTCTTGTAATTTTCTAGGGATCTCTTATAATACTTTATATTACTTGTAAATTTCAAGATCTCCCTCTCTTTCTCTTTGTAATTCCCCACAACTTGAAGTATTTGTCAGTCTGCATTTCCATATTGCATTGCCATATTGTGGGTCCTTTCGTAATTAAACTGGAGACCCTGCTCCTTGCTGGTAATTTCGTGGTTCCCGCAGTCTGAACCATTTGAGGTGGCCGTTTTGTTGCGTTTCGTTTTCGATTTATCCGCTGGCTCTGTGCTGGGTTTGTCACCGGGAGAGTCTCGACCAGCAATTTGCATATCAGTTGTCTTGGTCCAAGACAACGTCCAACCAACTCCCAACTGCCGCCTGCCAACTGCCAAAAGCCGCCTGCCCATTGTCGTTTGAGTTGGCCATATTTTTGGGCCAAGTTTATTGTGGGGGCCCCGTTTGGTCGCTGACAAAGGACGGAAGGCAGGCGACTGAAAAGCGCTAAATGGAAAGAGCCAGGCAACAGAAACTCAACGAGGTAGATGTTAAACCCTTAACGAAAGTGGAGTTTAAGACTAAGATTCTATATGTTTAACTTACTTTTTAATATCAAAATGTATTCCTTTAGCTTTAATTTAAATGTCACCCAGTGAGTAATCTCAAAGTGCCCGCCGTTTTCCTGGCTGCATTCTACACACTTTTCCAGCCAGCTCATTTTTCTTGTCAACAGGCCAGGCAGCCCAGTGACTGCCTCATTGTCACTGTTGCCGCTTTGACACATAATTCTCGGTTGCATAAATCGCATAACTGTGTCATGTCCGAGCCCAACGTGGCCCAAAGTCCTTGGCCAAACTTTGCACGCAACGCGCAGTTGTTGATTGTGGCCGAGATGCTGTTGCCAAGATGCTGAATAGCTGAGCACGTAACTGGCTGCGCGTGACTAAAATGCGTGTCACACTTTGGATGCACTGGGAGGAATTATTTATAGGTTTTGGAAATTCATAAATATTATATAATAATCTAGAATTATATTCAGAAGTGTATGACAACTATATTTCTGTGTAGACAACAAAACGAGTTAGGATTAATTTTATGTAAAATGTTTGGTTTAATTCAAGAATGCCTTAAATAGTTTCCTTAAAATTCCCCAGTGGTTATTCCTTTTCCATAATTTTCTACACTTTATTTTGTATTATAATCCCAGCTAAAATTGATTTATTTTATTTAAGACTTAATCAATGTGTGTAATTTTTGGTTTAAGTAATATCGAAATGTAAGAGGAAACTTTCAAAAAATGTGCTTTGAGTTGTAAGTGTAAATTCCGCTACACTTTAACAAATTCATACATTTTTGTAATAATTATAATCCAACTAAAATCATACGTTTTGTTTAAGATAACATATATATATTTAAGATCTTTTTGGTTTAAGATATGGAAAATTAATGGAACTCTTATAAAGTATGCCTAAAGTTCCCAAATTTGCTAAAATTTATAACATTTTACTATACATATTAAGTATTTTATTTCTAAGGGACTCAAAATAATAATTCTTATTAAAAACCTAGTAAATGTCTATGATTTTTTATTTAAAATAAAACAAAGATCGCATAGAAATTCTTATAGTTTAGAACTCCTTGACTTCGCTTCTATGAAAAATAAGTTAATACTTATATTTCTTACCCATTTCCTACACAAATTTCCTCCCAGTGCTGCCATTTGCAATATTTTGTTTGTTATTTCTTTGATTTTCGAGAATTCCAACCGCCAAATGGCTGCTCCTGAGATTGAGTGCTCCACAGAGCGGAGGAGCTGCACTTTCTTCGAGCGTTGGCCTTTGGCTTTTATTATGCTAATTTCATACCCCATTGTTTCGGGGAGCACACGCATATCACTTTATTACGGGAGATGGATGCGGATCTGGCCACTGAAGAAGGTCTCCTCTCCCATTTGCATGGCGGCTTCTCTGCCCATTTTTGGTCAAGTCGACTGTATGCAAATGTGCTTTTTGTTTGTCGAGGTCTCCGCTGCAACTCAACTCGAGCAGTAAGTCAAATCACAACGACCCCGGAGCAGTGGAGCACCCGGAGGAGCGGCACTGCTGCTGGCCAGGATAAGGGTAAGTTTCGAGCTGGCTGCCTTTGTGCTGTCAACGGCGAGAGCAATCATCAATAAAGCAGGTTCCACGGGGAGTGGACGGACCGAAGGTTGGGTCTGCAGAGGGGGAAACTGGTCCACAAAACAATGTTGAAATCAAAAGCAAAACCATTAGCACAAAAGCCACGACACAGCAATGGAAAAAAAGCAGTGAACAACAGCAGGTCGAAGTTCAGATACACTTGGAAATGTTTTTGAAGAGAGAAATATAAAGTATGTTCAAGGGGTAAATAATAAATACCGCTGGTATTTGGATATATATAAAAGTTAAATCAAAATAACTAAAGAAAATGTATAAGTTTCTGTAGGAAATAATATAGCATTTCTGGCATTTAAGATACACTTTTCTGTTTCAAGTTGAGAGGCATACTTGCCCTTCTTTTAATTAGTGTTTTCTTTTACCTTAAAGAATTTAACTTAATTCCTTTTTCCATTTCGATATATATACTCAATATTCCAAGAGTGACACAGATCCCGAAGAGCAAGAGAGCAAAACCAAAAAACTTTACATACTTTGGCGGCAATATTTGAACATTTGTTTTCATTCAGCGGAAAAGTTGCATTGAAAAGCTTGGCGAAGGCAGACCAAGTGATTGATGTCGCTGTGCGCTGTGTGCCAATAAATTATCAGGCAAAAATTGTTTGCCGGACCCACAGACCGACCAGCAGAGCGATGGATCGACCATATGCTCGACTGGTCGAGTTAATGATTTGGCAATAATTTAACATTCGTAGAGACCGCCGAAACATTTAAGTGGCAGGCGGAAAATTGCACAGCGAATTCCTTGCACTTATGACTAATGCGACTGAGAGAGTTTCTACTCGTAGTCTCCCCCCCAAATCCTGGGGGCAATTACACAAGTTGCTGTGCGGCAAGCGGCAACAACTACAAATCAATTAAAAGCTCGCCAGCCGCCACAACGCCCACCACCAGGCCCAGCATCGAGTTCAAAGTGTTCACAGGAAAATCTTTAGCAGTTTTCTTATAGCTTTTTCGTATTGAAGAGAATTACACGATTTACGATGGCGATGGGGCGACAATTGTGTCTGTTTCTCGACTTCTCCCGGTCTCTGTGGCGAAAGGTGCGCCTGCGCAATTTTCCACAACTTCCATGGGACGCGAAAATGAACACGAAGAGACGTTGTCTGCCAGGGACACAGTTGATACACTGGAGAAAATTCAACAAGGTAGCTAGGGTTACAATTGTAATACATTTCGAGCTCTAAAGGCTGCATTAATATTTGTGAGATGCCTTTAAATCTTTGTTAAGATGAGGTTTTTGATGAATATTTTCTTGTTACTTTGCCACTTTTCATTTTAACCTATTTATTTGACTAAAATATGCATACATTTTACCAAAGTATCATGTAACTTTCTGCCTCATCTGAAGGCTTAATAAATACCCTAAAAATACCTTTCAATCTTCATGAAGAAGATGATTTAGAGGAATATTTTCTATGCACTTTGCCACTCTTCATTTTGTCCCATTTAATTTACCAATATATATATTCCTTTTCCCAAATAACCCTATATTTTCCTCTCTGTGCACCTTGTTGCATGTCACAGCCGCTGAATTTTTCCGTTACTTTCTCGCCCGTTCGCCACATCCGCTTGGCTCTTTAGTCCCGACTGTCAGTTCGCCCAAATTGCGTACGGGATGGGATGCTATGGCCTAGGATTGGATTGGATTGGATTGGGATAAAAGGTGGCATCGAAGCAGCAGCAGTCGGTGCCTGAGATGTGGATGGCTTCTCCTTCTTTTGCCCGCTATCTGGGTATGTGCATCTTAATTGTCAGCTGCTGCGGTCTGTGTTAGTGGGTAACTGGGGACCACAGCCCGGACCGTCATCGCCTGCCTCCCAGGGACCTAGTTTGGCAGAGTCACAACACACGGGCTCCTACAAGAGCGACAATTTAGTTGTGGCTTAGTTCATGAGCTGTCATTAATCGAGACAGCAATGATATAGTGGCGAGATATTGCCCTGCAGCCAATTACAGATCAATACAGGACTGTGGAAAGTGGAGGGGAAAATACAAATTTTGTAGGCCTGGGAATGGGGTTGAAATGATCAAAAGGAATTGTCAATGGAATGAAAGCAGATAATGTCTTAGGTTTTTCTAAGGAGTAAATAAGTTGCTGTATTAAATAGCTAATAAAAGACAGAGTAGTTCATAAACACTGCCTGCTTAAACTCCTTTTATTTCAGTCTTAAACTTGACTTAAACCTACTTACATATCCCTGGGCAGCTGCATTTCATCATTTCCTTGACTCAAACTCAAAACTGCAACTCAACTGACTTGCCCAACTTCTCCCTGGCCAACTTGCAGCTCGTCCTGCCCACAAAACCCGAACTGGACAATGGCTCAACTCTCTCGTGTGACGCGTTGCATTGGCTTTTGTGTATTGGCCAGTTAAGACATGTCACTGGTCAGTGGGCACGCCTTCGAATGCAGGGCCCCTGCCCCCTGAGAGACTCACTCGTTACGTCGAAAATTTCACGCATCAGTCGCCGGCAACATGGCAGCTCCAGAAGGCAGTGAGTGAGGGGAGACAGTGCCTCAGTTCGTTGCAATTAGAACGCCATTAAAGGGGGCTCTGGCTGGCATACCTGGTACACCTGGCAACGCCCCCATTATTCACTCCATGACTGGGTACCCCGCTAAATGGAGATCGATGGCCAAGCGTGGTCTCATTAATCAAATGACAAGTAAGCCCAATGCAACTGCAAATGCGACGCACGCCTCTCGGCCTCGTTTTTCTTTCTTGTTTTTTGGCCAAAATTAAAGGTGCGCGCCTGCGCAAGAGCTTTCCAATTGAATCGAATCACCAAAGCGGAAACATAATGGCAACCGATTCCCAACACTTGCCGATCAATAATCAGGCTTGTAAGGGCAGTGCACAGGGAGAAATGAAGAGAAAGTGCAAGTAAATGGGGTTAAGAAAGTTTTAAGAGAGTGGGAATAACATAAAAGAGCTCTCTGATTTTTTGAGTAAATTTATTACATACTAGAACTCTCTAAAATACAATAAATAAACACCTACAATTTCAAAGATCGCTTTAAAAATCTCACCAAATTTTTTGCCGTGTAGTAATCGAAGTCACACGAGCTGCAGAAATCGCCATCAGCGATAAGGTCTCTGCACTTGCAGCCGCTTTTGCAGGCCGTTGTTAGCCACAACCACGACCACGTTGCTTCGGTTTGGCATGACCCAGGGGCTGGGCATCCTTAGCTTGGCCTAATTAAATCCCCCCAGCTTCCACACCCAAAAAAAGTGTCCCAACCTGACCATTACTGGGGCGCGTCCTCCTCGCTGAGCTGGCAGTTACGCAGAAATGCTTTCTTCTTTTGCACTCGCACTCGCCTAGGGAATTCTGCTGTTTTTTTTTTTTGTGTCCCGGGCAGATCCATTAATTAGCCAAAGTAGCGCATTTTACTTTGACAATTTGCCAGGCATTCCGGCGTGTACTCATCCAGACTGATTGCCCTCGAAGCAAATGGAGGGTGGAGCTTGGGAACTACTTTTAAAACGCGGCAAGTAAGCCGTAAAATTTACGTTAAGGTAACGTACAATTCGTAAATGGCACGTCGTCTTTTTTTATGTGTTTATTAAGTGAAAGAGGTAATTCGGGAAATCCTCCAAAACGAGCTCAAATTTTGAGTCATTCTCCTGTTAAAGAGTGCCAACTCAAACCTAATAAAAATCAGAAAGGGAAACATTTGAATGACTCGACTTGGAAGGTCTTTGGAAGATAGGTAGAAAAAAATGGGGATTGAGGCTGGGACTAGGTTAAGTTTTTTTGTAATTAATACAATATTTTAAATATATTTATTGAAGAAACAAAATAGGACAAAGAGAAGTAAGATTGAACTTAAGTGTTTTACAAGCAAGCTAGGTTTTACCTTAATTTTCTAACAGAATTTCTTTAGAATGGTATTTGTTTTACTAGAACTTTGTGGTAGTTTTTAAAAGGAAAGTTGATATATTTATCCCTTTGAATGATAACGATAGAAACTTACAGAATTTCTTTAAAATTTATTTTTGAACTTGACTGTGTTGTATTTTTTTATAAAGAAAGTTCATATTTTTCTCCCCTTGAATGATAACAATAAAAACCTACTTGTATTTTGTATTCTTCAACATATTTCTCCCCTCAAAGACCCCGTGTGTTCGGCGCAAACAGGACAAGTGATGAAATAAATCATTTGCCTGCACGTGACGATGGATTGGAGATACACATTTTGCTCTTTCAAGTGCAAGTGTCAATTACAAACCGTGTCAAAAATGTCAAACTCTGTGAGTGACTGACGGACTGACTGTTCAGGGGTGGGGCTTCAGGGGTGGCAGGAATATGGCTATATGGCTATATAGGCCGCACAACGCATCGGATTTTGCACCCCCACAGGGCAGCGTCAGCGTCAGTCTCCCGATCGACAAGTTCGTCCTGTCAGCGCCGCAGTCGCGTAGAGTTTATTACATCAATTTGTGTGCGGCGCCCTTCCAGAATCCCTCCGCATCACTCACTCCACCCTCGACCCGCTCTCAATCCCTCCCACGTATGGGAAATTTGATACAAATGAGTTTTCACACTTTGCGTGGACGAGCGACGAGTTATCACAGGCACTGGGAGAAATAGTACGGAAAGATGGATAGATATTTGAAATAATTGAAATATTGAGTTTAAGAGAGAATGGAAATATAGGGGTTGTTAGAAGACTAATTAAGTTTGAAATTAAGGCATAAAAAATGTTAGAAGAAGCTATAATTTACTAATTTTACATGAACACACTTGGATGTCCTTTGTATCTTTTGCTTTAAGATTAATATTTTCCTCCAACAAACTGAGATAAAAGTGATGTTTAATATTGAATTCTCTCCTAAACCTTTCTGTTTTTATTTTAAAACCTAAATAAGCAGTAAGCTTACACTCAATCTTTTTCTCTGTGCATCCAATCGCTCGCCCTCATCGCGTATCTGTATCTGCATCTGCACATCTGTCTGCGTATCTGTTGCTGTTGGCTGTTGCCTGTATCTGAATCCCCAGTATCCTTTTCCATCAACGTGTAAATTGTGCGCTGTCAAACTTATGACACTCAGCCATGATACGGTTCCATCGCATTTGGCTGCCACAGCGAGACACAAAATATGAAATGAAGGAAAAATGGAGCACAGTTGCGACAAAAACAAAAAAAGAAAGGAGCATACACATTACAATTTTCCTTTTTTGAAACAGCCAGCACGTTGTTACTGTAAATTAGATTTCGTTTAGAGCTGCACTGCGACTTTGCTGCAAATTGCTTTGAGTGTTCAACTGGGAGAGGAGATGAGCTGAAATGGTTTGGGGAAATACAGTGTTTCTAGGGGCAAAGTAATATGCAGCACGCATATTAATTGCTGCTCATTTCCCTGTCTGCGACAGCTCCTCGTGCACTCATATGCAATTAATATTTGTCGTCCCCGAAATAGGGTTCCCGTCTTGCTCCATTTTTAATTATTTCTCACGAGGGGCCATTACTGTCGCCTGGACGCTGGGCCATTAATATTTGGTTTCGATTAGTTGGATTCCCTGATGACGCACAACAGCTGAGGACCGCCAGTTTGGGTGAGGATTGCGGGGGTCTGTGGCCAAGGGAATCGATTATTGGTAGCGTTTTTTGTTGGTTTATAATTTTAAATATTTTTTAATTGGTTGAGGAGTGAGGAAATGGGGTGTATCTTCGACTAGGGGGTGGTATTTAAATAATAAATTGCATCATTAAAATTCCTCTTTTGATTAAGCTACTAAGAATTAATTAAAAATCAATACGATTCGAGCAAGAACTCGATTAATCCTCTAAATTTTTACTTATTAATTACTCTGCAATATTAAGTATTTTATTTATTTATATACTTTTCCGTTAAAAAAAAGTTGTTTTAATCAAAAGCCCAATTAAATTCCGATCTTTTCGTAATTGCCGAACTTATCGATATTTAATTATTTAGTTATCGATTTAACTGGATTAATCTTTTAAATTTTTACTTTCTAATTCATTAGTCTGCCATATTAAGTATTTTATTTATTTATATTTTTTTCCGGTTAAAATAAATTGTTTTAATGAAAGACGCCCATTTAAATACCGATATTTTCATTATGGCCGAACTTATCGTTATTAAATTATTTAGTTATCGATTAATATCGATTGTTCTTATGTTTTGTATTGCCAAATTACTATATATTTCGTTTAGATTCGTCTTTCTAGATCATTTTATTAAGAAAGCCATTTAATATTACCTCATTTGATATCGGAATATCGACATTTCAAGCTCGACTTTTATCACTTCCATCTCGATTTATTGGCCACTCCATTTCGATGATTAGTCCAGCGATATCTCTGCTAATTACGGACCATGGAGTCCCGTTCTCTGGCCACGAACGATTGCATATCGTGCAGCACAGATTATTCACAAATTAACGCAGAGGAAAAAGAGTGCAGGCTGCCTGGAGAAGTTGGCCTAGAAGTCATAAATCAGTTGAATGAACCCACCAAATGGAAAAACAAAACACATAGAAACCGGCGGGGAAACAAGAATCGAGTGGCCAGAATCGGGGAAAAACACAAACGGAAAAACATCCAAAGAGCGCCACGCACTTTCACACACAATTTTCTGCACGCACTCAGCCAAAAAGCGTTAATTACACTAATTATGTGTTGCCGGGTCTGATGTTGTTGTTTCTGTTTCTGTTCTGGTTCTGGTTTTGTTTGGAGATAAAGAAAATAAATATGGAAAAATAACTAAAATATCGCTGGGCACTGTGTGGAGGATGAGCAGCAGCCAGCAGCAGAGGCAAAGGAGAGCGGAACACTTTGAAGTGCTCCAAATAAAAATGCAGACACACCTCGGAAACCCAAAAGCGAAAGGCCGAAAACTGAAGACCCGACAACTAAAGACCAAAAACCTTAAACCCCTTCTGAAAGCAATTATATGGCCGAAACAGAAAATATAAAAAAAAACATATTAAGAATTGAACTCGAAACATAAATCTTGTTTAGACCCCGCGACACGAGTGTGTGTCGGGCGGAAACCTAAAAAAGTAATAACTAAACTGCGACCAAGGCCGGAAGTCAAACTATGAATGGGGGTTGTGGGTATCTCTACCATAATATAAGGCATACTCCGCCTTCAAATTAGCATAAGGCCTAATTGCTTTATTCCCTTCGAGCCTAAATCTAAACGTTTACAAACTTTTGGTTTTGTTTTCTGTAATTTTTACAAGACTTTTGCATTAATTGCTGCCAACGCCCCAAAAGTATTTTTTCGAAGGGGCTTTGGCAGAAGTTCCGAGCCAAATCGTCCATCATTCGCTTGGCTAATTAGCATCTATTTTGTTTTCTTGGTGTTGTCTTGGCCCTCTAATTGTTGTTTCAAATGGTTCTGTATTAATTTCAATATACGCAGTTTTATGCAGTCAGGCACAGGGAGAAAATTTAATGAAAATATATTAAATCTGCTTTAAGACAGAGAAAAACTAACATAGATAAAGGTATGGATTTAGGAAGTAGGGATTCAGTTTTATCCTCCTAAAGGTAGGCCATATCTTTTAAGTAATACATTTTTCTATGGTCAAAAATAGGACATTAATATTATCTATTAATTTTTCAACTCCTATCCCTTTTCTGTCTGTGTACTGCCTCATCTATTTGCATCTGGCCGCGTGCCTAAACCAACAACGGGCACAGGGAACGCCTCAGTTAGTCGACTGTGCAAATAGTTGTCACCATTTGTGGCAGGCAACATGTTGTGTGCCCTGCAGTGCGCCATCCGATTTGCTTGGTTTCACAGATTTTACGTTCAATTATACGGTCTGACTGAAGTGATAAAATGCATGGCACAACTCAAGGGACACTTAGCCTAGGACTCTCTCTAGGGGGGATTTCTAGTCTGGGAATTTGAGGGAATTTTGACAAAACATTAATTTGCCAAAGGACAGATTTGCTTCTAATTTCCACCTTTTGCTAAGTGTTTTGAAAACTCACCTTGTTCTAATTTTGGTATCTAAATTCAACAGAGACTGGAATTTATCAGAACTTTTTCAAAAATTCCGACAGAGGGCTTCTTAAGGAAACTCTAATTGGATTTTTCCAATACCAAATCAATGTAGATCCCTCTGAAAAAGAGTACATCCAAATAAGAACTTGAAATCCAGTTGGAAATATATTTTCCTTGCCCTAAGAATTTGTATTAATTTAATAAACTTAAAATATATAGCAAAAGAAATAAATGCAGCACCTTAATCAACTCATAAAGTCACCAAAAACCACTTCAGGCATCAAATTCATAATTAAATAACCAAGTTAATATTGTATTTACAATACAACATAAACCCCAACTAATTATACCCTCACCCAACTCTTTAACAAACCAAAATGTTCTCTAATTGCATTGTCAATTTCATTTAGGCCAATTCCCACATCATTTCAGATCGAAAAGCCCCGAAAAAAACACATCAAGAAGAACCACATTCACAGCTCAATTTCACAAAAACGATGCGATTATCATCGCCAGAGAGCCTCCTCCTCCGCGGATATCAAACTAAGTAGAAAAACGCTGGGCATTTTCGAAACTAATCCATCATGTTGCTGCCCCGCACTCGGCCCATTGTGTTTCGGATATTCGGTTATATGCATGCGGACCGCCCTTTAAATGGGAGCCCCGCCATATGAATGGGGGCTTTTGAAAAATTTACGAACGCGCCGAGAGTTGTAAAGCAGCGGATGAGTTGACAGCTGACCAGCGGGACAGACGGACGGACGGGAGTGTACGTGGTCATCTGTCATAACTTAATTTCTGACATTTGAAAGGAATTCTCTACCAAGTTCAGTCGCAGAACTTTTCAATGAGCCCCGAAAAATACATGTCGAAGAGCAGAGCGCGGGTCACTCCATGTTTTGATGGGGGGAAAATGAGGAAAATTATGATTTATTATCTATTTGCTGCAGTGGAGCAACCTTCAACGCCCCCGCCCGATAATTGTGGCTGCAACTGCTGCACTTGCCGGAGCAGCAGCTGTGTTTCAATTTGGTATTTGATTCGTTCATGTCGAGTGTATCTGTGTATCTTGTAGCTGGCATCTCTGCCTCACTGCATCTCTGCATATGTTTTGCATCTCTTTTCGGGACAAATTGGGGCGGGTCATCAATCAAAAGTTAAGCAGAAATTGTCAGAAACCATCAGCAGGCCTGATGAATTAATTAGGCGAACACGTCAGCTACAGTCTTGCAAGTTTAAGTTCAAGTTTACGCTTAAAAAGACTGACAAATTTCTTGTCTTGTGTTAATTTAATAAAATACAAGAATAAGCAAAGGATTTCCCCCTTGGCTGTAATCAACTACCAGTTAATTCCAGGAAAAAACACCATGGAAAAACCCTCATCGAAGTTCATTAAAAAAGGATTGCAGGTGCTCGGCCCACGGTAGCTGCAATCACCTGCCAAACAGTAGTGTCCTTAGCCCTAAACAGAGGGAGAAGGCGAAGTCCTGTTCGGCCAATTTGTTCACCACATTCCCAGTGAGCCAGTGAGCCACAATTTATTCGGAGGACGAGATCATAAACCGCTGATAGTCCCTGTTGCCGCCCACAAAAATCCAGTGGAGCTCCGGCGGAGTATTCTACCTACTGTCCCTGCTGGTACTTGGCAAAGTCTGCTGGTCCTGGTCCAGGACACATCAAAATGTTAATGGCATTGTGCAGCGCCTAAGCATGTGCTTCAATTTATTTTGACAAGCATCCGTGTCCGAGGACGAGTGCGAGTCCAAGTCTGAGTTCGAGTCAAGTCCTTGGTAGAGATCAAGATATGAAATGTGTGTCATCATTAGTACGCCGGCAGAGTTGGGAGTAGATGTCAAGGGAAGTCAAGGGTTCTGATGTCCTTATTACATGGACCACCGTGCTGGCCACAACAAAACGGTTATGCAATAAAATTCCTTTCCATTCCAACTTGGCCCATTGTTTGGCCCGCAGACAGAGTGTAATAGTTGCTTACCTGCCCTGCTCCACCTCCTAAGTCCTGGCTGTGGAGTCGTCCTGTGTCCTGGCATGCCACAGCATAGACACATATTTATTTATTATTGACTGCTGCTGGCATTGGCAGGTCAGTTGCGTAAGAGCTTCGTTTGGCGCTACTTATGAGACACTCCAGATACTCCATTCCACTCCACAGAGATCTCTCCTTAGGAGCGTGCAAGTATTTTGTTCGTTAGTCCGCCGGCTGAGATGTGGTCACTCACACTAGCTGGCATATTAAAGCTAAAAACT
The DNA here is from genome assembly GCA_008042635.1 of Drosophila nikananu. Lineage (NCBI taxonomy): Eukaryota > Metazoa > Arthropoda > Insecta > Diptera > Drosophilidae > Drosophila > Drosophila nikananu. Next base: position 13,323 of record VNJV01015734.1, on the reverse strand, counting down.
TTCCTGGCCATAACTCATTCGAGCACGTGTTGCATGCTGCACGATACGACGATATGTGCCTCACTAATGGTATCACTTTTCAGTCTCTTGGCTCCTCGGATTTTGCCAAGTTGAAGACCAAATTGAAGACCAAGACCAAGTCGAAGTACTGTTAGGTCGGTGGGGCAGCAGGCACTTAAGGAGTTGGCTTAACTCCATTTATCAGGCGAGCTGATAATTTGCATCGATTACTTGGCAACGGGATTTGTGTTTGAAGGGGTTTGCCCCCCCGGAGTTCAAGGGGTTTAATATGTTAGGGGAAAGTTGGTGAAGCAACAGAGTTTAGGGGTTTTATTTTGGGGGAGAAATTTAGGGGGTTTCAATTTAGAGAAATTATATTACAAAGTTAAGACAGTGCTCTTATTTTTGTGGTGCTTGCTGGACTGATTATTGTATTTAAAAAACAATCTACAAATATGTTTAGGAGTTGATAAATATTGAGTCACTTCAATTTAGTTAGAATTAAATACATAATTCCCCTATCAAGAGTTCTGATTTACCATTTAGCACTAATTTAGACCAAAGAACTGTAATTTAGTGACTGTTTCTTACAACTCTAGGCCTTGTTTTGTTAAAGGAACCCCAAATCCATCATCCATTAACCATAGGAAGCCCCAAATCAACATCTTATCACAACATTGAAAAGAGAACCGAATAGATGCTTGGCTACCAAAACATACACGCCCCAAAATACCAAATATTTCCAGTTAATAAGGACTGTCCTCCTGGGAGGCTCGTGAGGGATTCCACGAATATACGAGAGACGAGAGTCGGGGAGCGACATAAAACTTACATAATAATTGTTGACATAGGACACACGTAGCAGGAGGAGTAGAAGAGGCCTGAGAAGAGCTGAAAAACACACAGAACAAAGGCAGGGGCAACTATCTAATGATCGATATCTGCTAGAACAAAGACACGGGCAATCTTGGCGGTCCGTCTCCGCCTTGTACGTGAGCCTGGCCCTCGGTTGAGAGACAGTTGAAAAAGGGCCGGTGACAATGGCCCAAACCCCGAAGGACAACGACGACGCCGCTGCATGCTGATGAGAATCTGACGACATCGAGAACTCGAGGGCTCGGCACAAACAATTTGTGGTTATCTGTGGAGAAACAGGTACGAGGTACGAGTTGAGGTTTGGATCGCAAGGCGATTAAGATCGGGAGAACGCTGCTCTATGTCATCTTTCTGGACTTGGAAAATCATTGTCTGTCTTTTTGTTCTTTCCTTTGGCATCTTCGGGGATCTGTGAAGCGTGGAAAATATCAATTTACGCGAAACGAGAGGGCTAAGTGCCCCCAACGATTGTCATCGCTTTAAGTGATTTGGCTAGAAAGTAAATCAAGATCGCAAGGAGCGCATCTCTTTGTGGGGATTAGCAGATGTCAGCTGCTTAAAAGTCCTTGCAAAACTCTGTAAGCAAAACTCAACCTCAACCTTGTGGAAATTATGGAACCCAGCGAATGCCAGACAATCTCTACTCAGCCCTGAGGCCTGGGACTTATTCGCTTGGCACCTTTTTGGGCTCATAAACGCTTATTACGTTCTATAACAAGACTTTAATTGCCCGCCGGCGCCGTATCACAGCGAGTTGAGTGAAGAGACTGGGAAACGCAAACCCAAGGTGTTGGTATAACCAAGGATATCCCTCATCATTATCATCATCTTCCACGGCGGCAACTGCCGGCTGAACCTTTTTAATTAACCCAAAAAGCGAACCCATAATTTAGGAGAACACTTTTGGCAACCAACACCAAAGGAGTGTAGGCCGCGCCAAGGTGCCAGATCCTGCTGCGTTTGTTTCTTGCCCCTGGAAATGCAGTTAACGCCTAGAAAAAAATATATGCCGGACTTTGGGCCAACTCACGCAGCGTTAAGTGCCGCCAATCAGCGGCAGCAACTGCACCTGCAGCCAGCAAGTCGAAAGGGAAAGAAAAAAACGAAGAGCCAGAGTCCCAGTTCCAGTCTCAGTTTCAGTTCTAGTCCCAGCTTCAGTCCCATTCCCATTCCCATTCTCATCTCTGGCGTTAGAAAATTGTTTCCAAATCATATGTTGTGCGGTAGTTGTCTAAATTTTATTTATGGCTTCCTGTCCCGGGGCCTGGTATCTCTTTGCTCCTGACTTTGCAATTCTGCGTGCGTTGCAGGTGTAAAATTTTGGCACCTCCAGCAGCTTCGGTCCCGAAGGTGTGACCATAAACATTAATCAGGCAATTCACTGGGTTAGTTGGCGACTCTCAGGCAGCGGGACAAAGGAGCGAGGCGCGATACTTGCACATAGATAGGGAGAAAGTGGGTCCCCGGAGTAACCGAATAACTTGAAAAGAGGTTACTGGGCACCACCACAACACAGAGTATTTTTATCATTAATTGCATTATTTATGGCCATTCAGTTCGTGGCTTTTTAAGAGCCCTAATCAATCCTGGAACTTATCGTGATTATGAATCTAAAACGAGTCATTTCTCATCATTAGAACAAGGACAAAAGAGAGGTTCTTCTTGGGAAGGTACAAATCTTTTACATTCCTTAAAGTAAATATAATAAGGAATAAGATATAGCTTTTAAATACCTTTAAGATACCTGAAAGTGATCAGAAATTATGCAGAAAATAAATACAAGTCTGAAAAGATCATATGACTCAGCTCAGGCTCCAGAACCCACCTTGATCCACTGGCAACCTAATGCCATTAGGCGGATAAGTCAAAGACAGATTTGGAGCGCGGTCTGAGTACCACTTCGCAGCCAAAAAAAGAACAAAAAAGTTAAGTAAAAAACAGAGCAAAGCTGAAACCAAGCGAAAAGCGGGGTCTGTCACTGCCATCAAGTGCCTTGTTAACAACCAAATGATTAATGGACGTGCCCGACTATCAACTTCACACTTGCTGAATGCTGAATACCGAAAACTGAACACCGAATGCTGAAAATAATTCCTGGGGACTGCATTTCGCTGACTTTGAGTGACTGAGGTACTGAGTGTCCGACTCACATAATTAGCGGGCCCTGAAGTCACCTTTTTCCCGGCTTCGAGCCTCAACTTTCGAGGGGCTTTAGTGCCTTTTGCCATTTTGCATGATGCCCTGCGCACATTTTGACACCTTGAGTGCAAGGTGTTGACGATAATCATTGGTAATTGCTTGGCCCGAAAGCTCTCTCGATTCCCTAAGTAGGCGCCTAATTATTTTGACACCTGCTGGCGGGTAATTACAGGGTATGCCTGCACCTCGAGAAAAAAGTGGAGGTAACAAAGGATTAAGGGGAAGTAAGGTAGCCTTAAGGTAAAGAAAAATCATTAGAGAAAGGAGGAGCAACCCATGAAGTAGCTTATATTATTTGGAATATTATTTCCTACACTTTTGTCTCTGTGTATGCAGAGCAAGCTCACATATCCCAGCTCTCTCTCAAGGCCAAACAGATTTTCGGAACCGTGGCAGCTGCTTCCTCTGCCAGAAGGAACTGCTATCGAAGATCCACCATCAACTCGATCACGATAGGGTCTTCTTCTGGCTCATTGTTTTGGCTTTTGTAAACGAGCCCAGGAACTAGGCCTAGTCCAGGAGGCCCCTGTTTGAGCCCATTGTCAACGCCTCTCTCGCTGTTTTAACAACGCAATTTGGGCTTCCACATGTGTGTGAGGAGGAAACCCAACCTGATGCTATCTGCTTTTGAGCGTACACACAACGCGATCCCAGGACCGCGATAGTATCGCATCTCAGCGCCTGCTGCTCTCCTTACACGCAAAATATGTACCTGCCTTTGCATCCTCTTCCTCTGAACTCTGAATTCTCCTCTTCCTGCGGCACAACATGTGCGGATTTCATAGTAGGTGTCAACCTCCTGAGGATTTCTTCTACGAGATGACTATCTAGTGGTATCCCAGAGACTTATCACACATGGTGTGTGTGTGTAGCTGACCACACACTCTCTCCGATAGGCAAATGTGGAATCCTTAGATTTAATGGAAGAGATTGAAGCGCTCGCTCTGCGGTTGTGGTGGTTCAGCGGCATCAGATAGCCAAGATTAGGGCTTGTTTCAGTTGAATATTTGCTTATTGTTGGCATTTAAGATACTTTGGTAGTGTTTTTCCTGGCCCCATTTTGCCATAAATGCAAAATGGCGCGCTGTCACTTCCCCGCTGACAGCTGCCCGGAGCAGAAAACATGGCGAAGTGTGGGAGGGAGTACTTAACGGCTGACAGCCGGTGGCTGGCTCATCATTAAACTTTTGACACTATTAGCGAGCTGCCTGCCATGTTCTCTGGGAACATTAAAATAATTTGAAAACATTTCCGAAACTATTTCGAGCCAAGCGACCGACCGAGTTAATATTTCTTTTCTTGCGGTCGAATTTTATCTTATTTTTTTTTATAGCCTTTCACACCGCAGAGGCGCAGCAGCAGCAAAAGACAATTCAATTAGCCGGCCTGTCAAACTCTGGCCGTATGGCTGTCCATCACAAAGGGGGGCTCCCTCCAAAAATTCCGAATGATTCTTCCTCCAAACTTTCCCGCCTGCGGTTCTTTTGCATTACTTTTCACTTGCCGCCGTAATGAAGCAATTAATTATCGCGTGTCGCCGCTAAGCCATGCCCGATTCCAGCCGGAATTCCTCCTTTCGGGAGGCCAAATGTTAATGCGGCTTCATGTGGGTGCCACGTTTCAAGTGTCCAACTCTTTGACATTTTGCGGTTGAAATTTTAAGTGCAGCGCATCCTCCCCTTTTGATTTTTGCGCTTCGCCAATTTGGAATAAGTTGAAAGTTTGGTGCGTGAACGTTTTATATATTATTTTTAACATGTGTACAATTCAACCCACATTTCCCACCTTTTCACGCCGGCACTGAGCTAGAACAAAGCCAAATTTTCCAGTTTTTAGCCTTCTATCCAGCGGCTGCACTTAAGACAAAGTGCACGCATTTTGGACCAGACAAGAGACCAAAAAAAAACTATAGACAATTAGCGGACAGGCGAGAATTGGTAGGACACACACACCGGTGGAAAACCCTTACAAAAACTTTATTTGTTTGGCGATTGAACTGCCGCTAAATTTTAGTGTAACTATATTTCTGTGTTACCTTTTGTGTCTTTGCCGCGGGACCGAAAGGCAAACAAAACCGAACTGTGAGCTGGGATCCTCACTCTTTTTCTTTGGTCAGTTCATCACTTTCTCACACTGATGATTAGTGGGGTGGGAATGCAGTGAGAGAAAACTAGAAAAAGATCTATATTTTATATTTCACGAGCAGAAGATTACCCAAAACTGGAAACTATCATAAAAACTCTATATATATTTTATATATCATTTTTCCTACAGCTCTTTCTGACTCACTGGTGTCTCTGGCACCACTAAACGCTCACCGGGTGGTTCAATGCAATTGCTGCCAATTAGAATTAATGTGTTTTTTATGAAACCAAGCGAAAACAAGAGCTCAAATTTCCAGTCTTCGCTGTCAGCACCCACAGCTGGCCGCTCTCCAGCTTTTCAGCTTTCCCAGCAACGACAATTTCCGTGCTCTAAATCATCATATTGACGTCGTCGTCGTCGTCGTCGTCGTCGTCGTCGTAGTCATCGTGGTCGTGGTTGTTGCTGGGGCATCCAGCAGTGCGTGGCAGTTACTGCGTGGCTCCCTCCCAGGGGACTGGATCAAGTCAAATTGCCAATTTGTGACTTGCGGCTGGCCAGTGGCCTCCACAGCTCCACAGCTACGCCTCCTCCTCTTCCTCCTGGTGGGATAATTGTGCTACGCCGAGGTGCAACGGCAGATAGCACGGAAGTTGAGGCCACGCACAATGGGCAGCAAATTGCTAAACTGAGATTTTGCAGTATTTGAAAGATTTTTCAAGCTGAATACAAGCACTGATTTTCAAGGAAAAATAACCTATGAGTTGGAAAACTTAAAGATATTTGGTAGTTTAAGATATTTAAAGCTAAGTACTACAGGTAAATGTAGCAAAATAAAGCTTACAAGTTAGTTATTGGAAAATGTATTAAATAAAACTCTATCCGAGGTCACTTTCCACTGTCTCTGTAGAATCATTTGATCATTACCCCCCGAGTATCTTGAGAATCTCTCACTCGCTCCTTTTACAACCAGTTGACATTTTCAATGGGAGGTTGCTTGAGGCTTCTCGAGGTTGGTGAAAATTGTCAGCTCGTTAGGGACTTAGGTTCCGCTGTTGCTGGAAATCAACAGGGCGTAATTATGACCAATGCACCCATAGAATTAAATTAATTTAATTATGAGCTATTTGAACTGAATGGCAGACAATGTTTGTCAGTCGATGCTCAATGCGGCTGCAACAGAGGCACAGGGAATGCCTGAGTGAGGCAGGACTCGCTGTGTGGTGTGTCCTGACCTGCCGCGCTTTTGTTTTGCATTCCCGCCAAATGGGGTCAAACCCCAAAAACAATCAAGCTACATGGCGGCGGCGGCATATGGCTCTGGCAATGAGCTGGGCCCACTAATTAAGTGGGTGGTGCCCCGTTTTTGCAAGGCCAACGCCGTGACGGACTTTTGATTGAGCCCCCGCAAACGCCCATCAAGTATACGCCACGCAGGCCGACGGCGGACATCTCGGGCACTGTAATTAAACCGTAAAGGCGAACCGAATCGAACTTGCCGCGGAAGTCCACAGCTATCGGAATGGAAAACTGTCCTCAAAGTCCAGCCAGCAAGCAGGACAATGGCCAGGATATCTATTGTAATGCTAAAAGCGCAGAGGGCTGATTGATAGATTGTTGATGCAGTGGGGTCGTGGCACGTAATGGGGGCAGGATCTGGAGGGAGTGGGAGTAGCAGTCAAATGGATGAGCAGTCATCGGGCAGCCACGCACACATATGTCACTCAACAAAGGAGCCACGCCCCCGGCCACACACCGCCCCCAAGGAGCACTGAAAAAATGGGGGAACAGAAAAATGTACAAACATTTGTATACCTTTTTCTATAAATTCACCCAAGTCTGGGCAGTTAATAAATATATTTACTTTGCATTTTAAATTCTTTTCTTTTAAATATATGCCTTAAAAATATTTCTCCCTGTGTAGCTGCTCGCCTAGATTGTTTATTATCAGCTGGGAGCGATAAAAGTGTCCTGGCCTTATTGTGCATCATTTATTTTTGGCCACGCTTCTCGTACCTTTTATTGTGGGTTTCTTTTGTGGCCGTGCCAAGATTTCCCTCAATTCACAGGGCTTGTCAACACGAAATGGACATGTATCAATTAATCTTGTGCTGGGCACCCTGGCTTATCCTTATCCGTATCAAAATTCAATGTGCATACATCCACGAGCAATTTGCTTGATGGCTCTGGCGAGATGCCTGGCCATTAGGGGGTCATGAACATAAATTAGGGAGCGCGTCCTGGAAAAACCAGAGACACCTTGCACTTCAAAAAAAAGTGGAAATAATTATTTAGTGCGGGTCCTGCGATAACTCATCAAAGTTTAATGCTCTGAAATATCAAAGACACACACAATGGCTTGCTGGGGATAACTGGGTATCTTTTTTAGCTGCTGTTTTTTCTGTTTCTTCTGTATTTTTTTCTTGGTCTCGCTTGACACGTATTGGGCTAAAAGGAAAATGTAACTTGGCGCAAATGACGAGCATATTGATTAGGTTTGCGCTGCGTGCTCGCCTTTGATACGCATGTAAACACACAGATGTCTGATAACACGCTTTTAGCTCTCCAAAAACACTCCAATGTCAAGCTGGCACTCCATCGAACGTGGCCAGGGGACACAGGACACAGGGGCTTCTTTCATCATCATCCCCCTTCTGCGTTTTCCAAGCAATTGTGGTTATGAGCGGAATGGCTGAGCAGTTTTGGATTTGGCCAACTGCCGAGTGCACCTGTTGCGGCGGCCTTGCACAGCTGCCACAGAGTGCAGCTTTCAGTGGTTGTATTCCGATTCGGGGAAATTGAAAGTCAAATTGATTGGCAGACCCCAGCAGAGGGGCTGCCACTGATCCAGAAAGTATGCTATGGCCAGGAGCTGCTGGCAAGGAAATAAAGGAGTTGTCTAAGGAATCTTAAAGACATTGTTAAGTGGAGCTAAGAAATTGGTTTGCTATGAGGTGAGTAATTTGGTTTTAATTGTGGTTTAAAGCTATGTATTTCAGTCTAAGAATTATGGCAAGAGAAGTGTAGATACGAGATGAATTAAACATTTTATTCAGCAACCACATTTGGCAGCAGCCTGCAAATAACTCCACCTGTGCAGACCCCTCTCTTTCTCACCCTCTCTGAACTGAAACCTGCCTCCACCTGCTTCCTGAGTGACACATCCTGAACACGCACACGCACCTTCTCCCCTTCCCACAATACCACATTTTCGTGTGTGTAATAAATCCATCAAATATTTCACATGCTTATCACAAAATAATACGTCATTCTCATAATCATGGTGTGTTAGTTATTATTATTTCGGGCGAATGCAATACCCTTTTCATTCGACCTGCAGCCGCGCAGAGTTTCAGTTTCCACATAATTTGATTTTTATCACAACACAACAATTATTTCATTTTCCGACTCTGCATTTTCCGCGTATCATTATAGATAATTTCTTCATTAGAACAGAGAAAAGAATGGAGTGTGCACACTTCAGTAACCTGTCAGAATTGTGACAAGTTGTTATCGAAATTCAGGGGATCTCGTCCCTGGATGCAGGTTGGACAGGGGGGAGATTTACCCTGTTTGATGACAGTTTTCCCGGGAAATCCATCAGCAGCGGGCTGTAGAAGTGTGAAGTGCGTGTGGGGATTTTAATTGCAAAGTTAGAAACAACACGCGGCTTAGCAGCAACTTTTCAGCCAATGCGATTAGCAGTTGGGACACCGAAAATTCCACTCGTCAAACTTTTCTGCTGGCAAAGAGCATTAAAATTTGGCTTTATTTCCATGCCGGACAAAGGCGAGAACCTGTTCTAATCTGATGCAGCAGCAGCTCGGTAGCACTTGAGAGGATTGCCGTCGGCAGAGACGTAGACAAAAGCCCATTAAGGGATAAGCGACGCTGTGCAGCTGCCCATTCCGGAATCCTTTTGCCAGGCGCAATCCTAGTCGCGGTTTCTGTTTGTCCAGACCGCAAAAACTAGTCCCCGGATCGGGACGCAGTCGGTATTGTAATGCCATTAGTTTGGGCCAACAGCGTGACGGACACTTTTGCGTGGGCCGCGATTATCGATCAAAGCCGCAACAAGGGCCAACAGGTAGGACGAATGTCCCAATGCCCATGTCCCAGGTAAAACCTGTCAAAATGCATTTTTAATGCCTCAGTTTCTGGGTTTGTGTATATATTTTGACAAGTGCCTTGTGTGTGTGTATATTTTTGGAATACCTGCTTTATTATTCTCAAGATGATGAAGAGATTTTCACAAGTTCTGAGGGGTTACATAACAATTAGCTTGGGTAAACTTGCAGCCTGTCTAAAACCCTCAATAACCTCAAATGCCGAATCTCAACCTCAATTAGCGTCTTCTGCAGAGAGAGAAATGTTTTATGGGGGTCAATATAAGATATATATTCAAGGAAACTACAAGACGGTATTTATTTAAATAGGTCTTGGTCTTTTATTAACTCAAATACTACTCTAAAAAAAAGGAAGTTGAATTATATTCCAAATTTTGGGATATACAACATTGTTTTTTATTATCAATTCTCACTTTTCTCTTGGTGTATCTGCAGTTTGTTCTGGAAATTCTCGTTTCTTTTGTTCCCTCTCACGACAATTTCATAATTTCCTCCGCTCGACTTGCAGATGCGTTCCAATCTCTTCTTTTTTCGGGGCATTTGTTCGTTTAATTTGTTAATTATTTTCGCCGCCTCCTCTCCCTGCTCGCCTGCTAAGTGTAACTAATGTCATTCATTTGTGGTTTCTGGGCTCCGCTCTGCCGCAAGTTTGCGTGGGTCAATGCCACAGCTGGCACAGCGACCATCCATCCATCCATCTCCCAGCACCTGCCACAGAGATGTAATTGCCGCCCTTTGTGGCATGTAATAATTTAATTGCTCTAATCAAAATTTCGTTATGTTTTCGTGGCATTTGATTGCAGCATTTAGTGGAGTCTGACAGAAATACAATCCCCAAAATCTAAGGAGATCATATCGGTAAGTTAGAAGGGTCGCTTAACCCTTTGTTGTCTTGCTTTTATCTAACTTGAGGTCTCTATTGTTAAAACTTTGACTCCATTACATTTAATAATGCTGACTTGTGAAGTACTGTGTACAGAAAAATAGATAATTAAATCATAAAAGTAACTTATTTGATTTAATTGGTTTTCTAATTTACAAAAATTCAATACCAATTATTTTATTTTATATTTTCAATGGTAAATCGATTTGAAATTATGTTTTAACCCAAAAAAACCATATTAAATTCTCCTAAATTTACTTTACTTTAATATTTCATCAATTCTTAAATAGAATTCCCTAATAAAATATATAAAAAATGATTGCCCTGCAGCTATCCTATTAAGAAAATTAAGTTTAGTCACATTCCAATGCCAAACGTCTTAATCTGAAGACACTCTGAGGTATAATTACGGCGAACCAGGGCGCGTGATTAGGACCCTAGAAAGGGTCCCGGGAAATGGAAAACCAACCATTCGACCGCACACACACACACACAGCCGTAACCCGCAAAAGAGAAAAGAATCTCGGTGAATTCCCAGGAAAGCTGGAAACATAAACAAAAATCTCGCACAAACAAAGTGAAAGATAAAGTCATAAATAAAATCGGGGCAGTGTGAGCGTCGTGCTCGCTGGCTTCCTGGACCCCTCAACCGTGTTAACCCCGGCCAAAACCCTCAACCAATTCATTGTGAAAGTGGGCCTCGATAACTGTGTAGTTGACACTCGAATAGCATCACGCGCACATCCTTTTTTCCGAGTGAAATGGACCCGAAAAGGGGTTATGGGGCGACTTTAGAGGCCAGGAAACATTTGATTATTTTTTACGGTTTCTCGGTTTCGGACAACAGAGCACAACTGTGGGGCAATTACAGGAAATAATTCGGCCAAGTGAGGGGTGAAAATTAAAAGAGGAGTCTGCCACAGCGATAGGTCTGCCTAGATAAGGTTTAAGGTAGGAAGATGCTTACACAGAGGGAAAATTGGAGTGGGAAATGAGGAAAAATAATAAGTAAAATATAAAAAAAGTGTTAAAGAAAATTCTAAAAAATATATTTTCATAAATAGAAAGCTTCTAAGATATTATTAAATTATTAATTGTCTAGTTCCTCCTAGCTAACTCCTGTCATAGTCAGTGAGTTTTTATCATAGCCTAAATTTACTTATAAAAAGTTATATATTTTTATATATATTATATATATTTTATAATATATTTTCTCTCTCTGCATTATCCCTGTTGCGGAGATGACCGGGGACTGGGTCACGTATATATTCGTTTGCGGACGTCCAAGCGTGAATGTCACGTAGCCATTGGCAGGGTAAATAAATAAACCGAGCGGGACACTGGACATTCACACGACAAGTCCACGGCTCCGGGACCCAAAATATATATCAACGATAATTTATGGGCGTGCTGACATGCGGGATCTCCGCCGATCTCCTGCGTACCTGGCCGCCGCCTGGGCAGTAGCCCCATACGCTTTGTTAACAATTTAATGGCATAAACATTATGATTTCTGTTATTTCAATTCGGAACTTGCGTCCGATTTCGATTCCGAAAGGCCTTATCACTGGACTCAAGAGAGAGAGACAGTCCCAGCTACGTGAATGCGATGCCAGCTTCCAGATAAACCCCGATGCCGCGCAGCCTCCTCAGAGATACGGGATACGAGATACCAGATACAAGAATCGAGGCATTTATTCGAGTGCCACTGCCACTGCAAAGTAACGAGAATTATTATGCGTAACACGTTCGGTTTGTTGGCTTTTTCGTTGGTCCATAGTTGGCCCCCAGCAGGCGGTCAAAAATGTTAACAAGCGCAATTTGAACGCCTCGCGGCAGGACGGAGCCGGGTCCTGAGCCCAGCTACCTTTCCTGTGGCACACCCCCCGGCCCCCCGGCTCGGTGTATGGTGAGTGCAATTGATTTTTGATGGCCGATAAATATAGTTATGAATACTTAACGACGGACACCGCTAGAAACGGTTCTCGCCAGCACCAGCACCAGAAGCGAGGCCGGGGCACAGGAATAATTACCTTTGCGGTCGTTTATCTGATGGGTTTTTAATTAATTTTCACCCCGGTCGAGTGCCATCGATAAGAGGCAGTTGCGGAAATGTCCGGACAAGTCTCTCAACTCAACTCAACTCGGGAATTATCAAAAATCTCGTCTCTTAAATTTTATCTGACAGCGAGAACCTACAAATGATGCACGCAAAAAATCAATGGTCATTTTTGGTCTAAAAATCGTAAACTCCTTCAATGGTTTTTTGATCGTAACTTGGCACAAACTCAACCGATTTCAGTCCGGATTGGTTTTTTCTTCTTGGTTTTTCAAGGATAACTTTTCTGCATTCAAAACTCAATTTCTAATTTTTGGCAAATTTTTTACAATTTTTCATTTTCTTGAAAAAAATGGGTACTCAAAAATCGGGAAATCCTTCAATGGTTTTTTGATCATAACTTTGCTTAAACTCAACCGATTTCAGTCTGGTTTGGTTTTTTCTTCCTAGTTTTTAATGGAGAACTTTTCTGCATTCAAAACTCGATTTCTAATTTTTGGCCAATTTTTGACAATTTTGACGATGTTACCCCTTTCATTTTATTGAAAAAGGGGTACATTTTTGGCTCAAAAATCGGGAACTTTTTCTGTGGTTTTTTGATCGTAACTTGGCTTAAACTCAACGGATTTCAGTCTGGTTTGGTGTTTTCTTCTTGGTTTTTCAAGGAGAACATTTTTGCATTCAAAACTCGATTTCTAATTTTTGGCAATTTTTTTACAATTTTGACGATTTAACCCCTTTCATTTTATTGAAAAAATAGGTAATTTTTTTTCTCCAAAATCGCGAACTTTTCTTGTGGTTTTTGATCGTAACTTGGCTCAAACTCAAAGGATTTCAGTGAGGTTTGGTTTTTTCTTCTTAGTTTTTAATGGAGAACATTTTTGTATTTAAATCTCGATTTCTAATTTTTGGCCCATTTTTGACAATTTTGACGATGTAACCCCTTTCATTTTATTTAAAAAATGGGTAAATTTTTTGCTCAAAAATTGCGAACTTTTTCAGTGGTTTTTTGATCGTAACTTGGCTTAAACTCAACGGATTTCAGTCTGGTTTGGTTTTTTCTTCTTGGTTTTTCAAGGAGAACATTTTTGCATTCA
>VNJV01015729.1:0-13810 GCA_008042635.1 Drosophila nikananu | reverse complement strand
TGCATACATTTTCCGGGACACATTCGCGTTCGCTTCCCCAAAACAGACAAACTGATTTGCGCAAATTGTGCAAATTGCTTGCGCGATAAATTCATGTTTGCCAATTTTAATTAATTAATCGCTTGGTGCGGTTTTCATTTCGTTTCGCTCCGTTCTGGCCAACTAAAATGTCCGCTCCGTGGCCAGATGTAAATGTATCTCTGTTCCCGCGTCTGTTTGTCGGTTTTGCGTGGGCGTCCTGCAATGTTTACAGTTTTGTATTAATGCCAGCGCAGCTCTCTCTCACCTGGTGGCAATTGGCGGGCTAACTAAATTACGATGATAGATTACAAAATTATGCCCTATTAGGTGGGGGCTGTAATGATTTCGGAACATGTTTTTGAGTCAATTTTGTGGTACTACCCAACGTTTTGGGGAAAATATTTAACATCGTTCTTTGCATTATGGTGGGGTAATTAGGGTGCACATGTGGGGTTACCTGGTGTATTGGTTACAAAGTGTAATGGAGATGAAGTTATTTCTTTTCATGATGAGACAAGGTTTATGTTCAGTTAATAATGTGATATTAAATAATACAGACATTAAATACTTCATCTATGGATTCCTATTCCCTTTTTTATGACCATTTCCTTGCTAAATTTAAGAGAGTTGTAGAGCTAGATAAAACTACCTTTAAATAATATAAAACCCAAGAAAGTCTTAAGTTTATATAAAATCAATAAAAATTAGCTTCAAGATATTTTTATACCCTGGCAGGGTATTATAATTTTATAATCGCGAACTCCTTCAGTGGTTTTTGATCGTAACTTTCCTTAAACTCAACGGATTTCAGTCTGGTTTGGTTTTTTTTCTTAGTTTTTAATGGAGAACTTTTCTGCATTCTATTTTTTTGCTGCAAGGGTATACAAACTTCGTTTCGAAGTTAGCTTCCCTTCTAGTTTAAATAAAGATAAGGAAGGTTTAGCATAGCTTGAAAATTACAAATCAATTCTTTATTGATATGGTGGGATTATTCCGGAAAATATTTACATAACAAAATATATTAATAGGTCCATTTTGTATAATAAACGATAGAAGATTTCCCTTTAAGTATGATCAAGAGTCCACAATCTACACAAGCTCCAGCTTAATGCGCTATTTGCACTGAATGAAGCCACTGACTTGGCATCACCTTGATCTGCATACACAAGGAACAGTTAGGGCTGCTGCTTTTTAATATTTATGTGTTACAACTGTAAAAGGCGAGGTGAAAAAATCAAAGTTAGACCAACTAACTAACTAGCTTCGACCTGCGGAGCTCCCAGCTTGGGGCCTAAGCCTGGACCATGGCCATTGCCAGCCAAGTGCGATTTCGAGAAGTGGCGCTATTTTATGGCTCCCAAACGTGGCCAAAACACTCTCCGCGCACACACTAGACACACACACACACGCTTTGATTTGAGAAAACAGAAAACAGAAAACGGAAAACAGAAGGAAGCGGGAACAGTTGGATGTTAAAAGTCGCACTTCTTTGGAGCAACGGACCGACCGGCGGCCAAGTCTAGTATTAGTATCTCCCAGAGTCCATGTTTGAGATGTGGCCATCGAGCGTGAATTCCTAGCCGGGCAGAGAGATAGAGTGTCGATGGAGATATCGCACCTAACACCGCGCCTTAAATTTACTAATCACGAGCAGAGTTTTCGATGCGCTGCCTCAATCTTTCGGATCGCATATCGCCTGTCCCCGCGGCGGCCACCGATCTGTGCGTGCTGCGTAACGCTCTAAAAATATGTCAGTGATGTGGCAGTGCCGCTCTGCAGTTTGCCACAGTGGCAGGGTCCGGGTCTAAGCCTTCTCAGAGACCACCTAGAGCACAGGGGGACGGACGGGGCGGAGGCTGTGGTCCCGATTGGGGACGTCACCATCTGAAAATCGCTAATGAACAGTAGCCGCACTGGGTGTATGTGTAAAAATTAGCACTTTCCGGGCAGCGCTTTAAAACGCGACTGGGCCAGAGCCAGTTACAGGGAATGTCGCTTGTAGGAACTCCATATCTTTTATTTGTTGATATTTATATTTATGATTTTATGTGGCGTCGCTTGCGCTGCACTCGTTCACCTGTTCGCCGGAGGGAGGCCCTGATACCTGATACCGCTTACCGCTCCGGATCTCCGCCTCTGATCTTCGCCGAAATTTTAACAAGTCCATCTCGAAAACAATAAAAATCATTGAGAGCCGCCAACACCGCCACCGCTCTGACATCAAAGTCGGCAATCGAGAGTGTCTTTGCCCCTTTACCTAAGATGAAATTGAAATTGAAACGGATTGTTTCCGCGGAGGATTCGGGTGGGCCTCATCGCTTAGCTGCAATTTGCATTTCGGACTCACTTTCAAGGGAAATGGCAGTGAGCAATTGTCCACCGCCTACACCTTCACTTTGGGCCCAAATCGAATGGCCGTAATGACAGCATCCCCTGCCCAGACCCCCAAAGGTTACGACGGACGACGGACGGGGACGGGGACGAGAGTTCGCATCCACTGGCGATGAGTAAATGTTTGACTTGTAGCAACAGTTGAGCAACAACAAAGGGAATCGCGTAGAAAGAGTTGAGCCGGAGTCTCTCTCGCACGTACATGTTAAAAATTCCAGGCGTACGATGAAGATGACTCTCCCGTGAATCGGAGACCGAGTCGGAGTCGGAGTCCCATTCCCATTTCCATTCCCACTACCAATCCCATCCCACAACTGACGTGATATACACGTACAAATAAAATGGAAATAAAACAGAAATACGTTACGTAGTCAAGTGAGGCTGAAAGCTACACATAGGGAAAATATTATGTAAGAGGGAATATATTATATAAAAATTAAATTGAAGAAAAACTTAGTTTATTACAAATTAATTATTTATATATACAAATGTAGTTCCCTAAGAAGTAACCATTGGTAAATCTCTGAAAGTTTGATATTGAAATACCCAAAAGTTGTTCAATTTAATTTGTAAACATAAAAATTCAAATAATTAAATACAACAAATTGGCATATACTGGCTCAAATATTTCTCCCTCTGTAGGAAATGAAAAGGGTTAGGTGGCTCTCTCTCTCGCTCTCGCCCACTCTGCACCTCAGTTTGTATCTGTACCTGTATCTGTATCTGTAGCTCAGGTTGTTGTATCTGCATCTGTGTGCGCGCTCTCTCGCTCGCTCTCCCCGCGTATATTACTGTTTTTGGCATCTTTTTCCTTCCGAATGACAGGTTGTTGAAAAATTCAATTTATCCGATCGCCGCAGTTCGGTGCGAGCAATCCTCTAGGTCGTTAGCTCACCGGTCCCAGTTCGCGCTCAGGGGGCTTCGAGAGGCCACCTTAATTAAAGACAAACGCGGAACAAGTGATTGCGGACTTTAGTTGTAATTCATCGTCGTTTTCAACAACAATTCAACAATATTTACCAACATCGTGGGTGTGTGTGTGCCGAGATCCAGTGCCTTTCAATGAATCTGTGAATTATCGTGAAGTTTATTTAGCAGCTCATTTAAAAAAGCCCAAAAGCTTGAGTTCACTTACCTTTATTATCCTGCTTAGCCTCTGCAGGATTCGCTGACTCTCGGTTCCAAGTGTTTTTTACGGCAAGTACCATCATTAGAAAGGCCACATTTATGAGCAACAATTTACAAATACTCCAAATGATGCATAAAATACTAGAGACAATGCAGTTTAGGCACCATTCGGCAACGTGAATAATCATTGTTATGTAAATGTTTATAAAGCGATACGTCAACATGAATTACGGGAGCTGCAACCTGACAGGTTACTGGAAAGATTTTTCCAAGCTAACTAGGATAGAGTTTGAAAACCGACAGTGCCTTTGAGTTTTGATAACGAAAGCTAAAAAGTGAATAATTTAATCTTAAACAAGAAAGAAAGTTAACTTGGTTAAGACGAAGCTTGTATACTTTTGCAGTTTGCAAGTGCATCAGGGAACCGTATTGGAAATCGATCATAACTAAGCCAAAAAGGGATCCATTTTCATTTGGTTAGCTTTCCTAAGTTGTTTTTTATGAGATCAACAAATCCTAAATATCTTTGAAATTTAAAAATATAATTATTTGAAATCAAAGACTCTTAATTAAAACATAATTCAGCATTACAATTACAAACAAAGTCTAACCAAATATGTATTTTACACACTTAACTTTTACAAAAATATACACTTATTTTAAATCTAATATATTAAATTAAGGTACATTTATTAATTAATTAACCACTCTTTTCCCTCACCCCCCACACAGGTCCCAAGGATTGTGATCTGCCCAAGGCCGCGCTAACGGCCCTGCACGCGGGCGTCAACAGTTTCGGCCAACTGCCCGTTGGTCCAAACTTGGCCGACTTGGGCGGCGGTGCCGGCGGCGGAGGCTCTGGTGGCGGAGTGGGCCCGGTGGGCGGGGGCGTAGCTCGCCTGCACATCTCCGGTGGACTCTGCGACAACTCCAATGCGCTGAACGCCGGAAACGGAAACGGAGGCAGCGGAGGCAACGGCAACAGCAGCAACAACAACGGCGGCAGCAACAACAGCAACATGCAGCAACAGGATCAGGTGAGCAGGCCAGCGCTATACAGAGAGAAAGAAAGAAGCATAGAGAGAGAAGAGAATTAAGCGAGAAAGAGCGGCAGGGATAGCGCTTAGTTAATACGAAACTTTTTTAATAATCCATGTTCTTTTCGATGTTTATTTTTTCCTTCAAACACTACTCTGCTATGCCAAAAATCCAAAAAATCAAAAACAAAAAAAAATACAAACCAATTCGATCCGAAATTCGATCCGAAACGAAAATCTGTTTCCAAAAACGTGAATGTTTGTGTTCTGAATTGTGTAATGAACCTAATTAAATGTGCCATGAATCATATTGTACTCTATGAATCATATCCGTACTCTATAAACAAAAGTAAGTGTACTTTGATTTCCATACTTAGAACCGTAGAACTCCTCTATCCTAACCTAACTATATCTTCCCCTAGACCGTAAACTGTAAACAGTTAATCTGTAATCTGTAGTCTGTAATGTGTTTGTAATCTGTAGTGTCTAGCTTGCATTCCTAGTCCGGTAGTCCTCTGTGTTCTAAGATCCCCTGATGTGGTCCCATCTCTCATCGGGCTCTGTGCCGCCTTGGCTGTGTCTCTCTTCCAGCACCTGGACAAAAACAAGCAGAAGCGCCACCGCACCCGCTTCACGCCCGCCCAGCTGAACGAGCTGGAGCGCTGCTTCTCGAAGACCCACTATCCGGACATCTTTATGCGCGAGGAGATTGCCATGCGCATCGGCCTCACCGAGTCCCGGGTTCAGGTGAGTCTAAGGACTGGAAGTCCTCACTGAAATCAAAGATCATATAGCTAATAAGATGCGTAACGCTCATATATTCAGAGGAGTTTTTCTATTATAAATAATAAAAAATATTGGAGAGATCTTTCTACAGAAATTGAGGCAATGCGACCGAACGGTCTTTTGTGACAATAAGACAAGAGCTCCCTTGTGAAGGCTAGCAATTTACAATTTCTCATTGATTTCCTCGGAAAAAACACATTGCTTCATTGATTGTAGTATCAAATAATTTATTAAAATATTTCTGTAATTTTAAAGGACTAGGTAAAGTGTTATTTATAAATAACCCAGTGTCATGTTTTTTACAAAGAGAATTATTTAGGTTATTATTTTTTGAGTAAACTAAATATGTAGTAAATAAAATTATACGGAATTTAAGGATGTTGCTTTTGAACTGTAATTCTAAGGAATTTCACTGAATTAAGATAACTAAATTTACAACAAAAAGGTTAGCTCGGTATGCAAGTTCTTTAAAGCTTAAATTCCAGCTAAAACATTTTATGATACTTCTATATTTCTACAACATTCTTGATTTACTTCATTAAAGTACCATTAAAACCTGGACCACAGTATTCCTGCCTTTTCTGTTGAACTCTACGTGGTTTTGTCCTGCGGCTCGGCAGTTGTCAGTGGTCGGAGCTGTCGGAATTTCGGGTTTAGTTCGTTTTAGGGGCGACATGACATTTCACTTGTGTTGCACAAAACCGCAGTGGACGTTTTGGATTTTTGGCTTTGCAACTGTAGAAATCCTGTGGAGCTCTGACTTTCCCGGACTGCAACAGTTTACGAGGCTCGGCCCGGGGACTGGGCTGAAAGCCGCCGCCGCCGCCGCTGCCGCCGAACGCCATTTAAGCGCCCAAAAATTATACTTTATTAAAGCACATAAAGTCACATTTAGTCGGGCATCCACACGCCCTCGGCAGCCCCCGCCTTGCGCCTGGCAAAGTTTGCGCCGAGCTCTCCTCACACTCACACACAGGAGCACACAATGGGCATTATCCTTTTGTGGCTGTGCACAGCTCCCCTGTGCCACCGCTGCCATTATCCTTGTCTCTCTTTCGGAACTGGAGGCCTCCCCAGCCCAGCCCCGGAGGTCCTTTTTGCATGCGGGCTGGCGAGCTTTGTTTATGCGACAATCGAATTTACTGCTTCATTAAATTTGTGTTTAAGCTTCCGCTTCCGCCTGGCATCTCGCTCCCCTTGAGTGCGAGAATTGTTTTGCGGTGGAAATGAATGCCAAAAACTTTGGCTTATTGGCCATACGCTCCGCTCTGGCCAAAACAATTAGCCATGAGTGAGCGCAACTCAGGCGACGACACCTTCATGATGATCCTGCCAACGGCCTGGCCGGGCCCTGCGCCGGATGTGTCCTACTTTGATAAATTGTTTTAATAATTGCGTATCAGTGTTGCCCGTTAATGCTGTTTTTCCAACCACTACCCCGCATCCGGTTGTCCAAAAGGACAATGCAATCACCTGCCGGGGGGTGGAAGCTGCATGCGGGGGGTGTCCTGAAATGCGGATACTGCTCCGTCTCCGTCTCCGGCTCCGGGGTGCGGAGCTCCGGGTTAGAACTGCCGTCGGCTTTCAGCCAGCTCTCTCTTTTTTCCTGTCGTCCTGCTGTTTTAATGCTTGATTTTGCGTTGTCGTTGCGGCTTAGAGGATGTCAGGCCGTTGGATTAGTTTTGGGATTGCTGTTTAATAAAATTAGCATATAAATTAAGTTCGCAGTCGAAGGCGAAATAAAACATTTAGAGCTTCGAAATTTTCACACTTTTCCCGCATGCGGGAAACTCTGCCTTACATGAGGTCGGACCTTCATTCGATATGCACACACACGTCTGGCCCTAAATCAATCTACAAGGATTTGCAGCTAATGACGGCATAAAGACAGCCGACATCCTACATCCCACAGCCCACAGCCGACCCTCGCAGCTACTATAAATGCCCGAAAAACGCTTGGCCATATTAGCTTCCAGCCAGTCTTCATATGTACAAGATATTCCCCGGCAATATGGGTTCGGCAGGCAGGTGCATAAGTTATGAGCCTCACGTAGTGCCCACTGGCTGAGCGTGTGTGCGCCAAGGACCAGCATTTATGGTAAATATAATTTAATAAACATAAAAGTCAGTGCCGAGGAGCATCAGAGCCCTAAGCCTAATCCGATTTTCCGACTTTGGGTAAATTAGAATAGCAGGGAGCAGCAGGAGGCACCCCCCGAAAGTTGTTAATTTGCGTGTTTTCACACCGCCTTGCCCCCGCGGTGGGCGGCAATTGGACAATTTGCCCAGGAAAATCTGTTTGTCACACGTGACATCTCCGCGGGGGAGCGGATCCCTCCCTCTGGGAGCGGCCAGAAGATGGCCCACGGAATTGACTTATCATGATGCTGCGGCATTGTCAAAAGCACTGCTTCGGCTTTGTGTTGAATGTTGCAGCATTTATTGGTTTGTTTATTAAATTGTTGCAACGGTCGGGGGGCGAGCGACGGCCCAGCACGTGGCGTGGGTGTGTGCCAGGGCACTAAATGAATTTCTCACATGATTAATTTGCCTGGAAACCTGGTCTAAGGTCATTACGGGGAGAGGGAACCACCTTGACAACCATTTCGTAATGAAATGTTTAAAGAAGAATTATTCCCAGCAACCATTTGGATTCGTTTTTCCACAAAAACAGACCTTCTCTTGGCTTTTCCAAGCTTCCAGAACTCTTTCTATAAATCTTCTCAAATTTGTGCATTAACAGCTTTCTTAGAGAATTTTTTAACAAACTAATGACGAATTTTAAATTGTAATTAGCAAAATCATTTAGTTTATAGGCTCCTCCATCTATATTACTTAAATTACTTAAATTTCCTCGATTTCCACCTGAAAATAATAACTAGATAATGGCCCTTCTTAGAAGAGGTAACTTAATCTCTAGTTATTGTACTTAGACCGATGTTTTCTATATCAAAAAGTGGTACTAACTGGATGAATATTCTCATTATATATTTTAATCATTACTTTCTCCTACTGTATAATTTAAAGTGTGAATTATATTTAACAAATTTAAGCACTGATACACCCAATGCTCAATTTTCTCTATAAAAAAATCACACCATCAGGCATAGGGAATATCGATTGGCCTAAGCCACAGGCGAGGTCCTTGCGAGGCCATCCAATCCCAGGCCCATCCGCCTTGGCCTTCCCACTGTGAGCGTTGATAAATTATTGCCTCGACTTCAGACAGAACTAATTTATTTGCTGAGCCGCTTAATGCCCCTCTAATAATAGTCCACTGACTGCTCCTGCAGCCCAGAGCGGGGCTGTGGTGGGAAGGGATATCAGCCAGACCAAGTGACTCCCAGACACAATATCCGAATATTTCACGAAAATTAGACGAAATATTCTCATAAAAAGTGAGCATCTTTATTAAAAGCGCGCGAGGCTGAGGGGTCAAGGAGCTGGGGACATTGTAACGAGTATTTTCCAGCGAGGCACTCGAAGGCGGGCCAAAGGCGACTGGGTCGCGCGTCTGATATAACCATGGCATCGCAAATTTTAATTAAACTTTAATTGAAATACCAAAACGAAAATATGCAGCAAGCAGGAAAAAAAGGAGGTGGGTCCTGTGGCGGGCTAAATTTAGCGAGAGCTTTAAAAAAAAGAGGAAAGCCAGACGGAGTAGGGAGCAAAGGAGGAGGAGTTCGGTGCTCGGCACGGGTTTGGGTTCTCCATAAAATGCACATAAAGAGCATCAAGGAAATCTGGCACGCATTCTGTTTATGGCATATGAAGCAATTCCGAAAGCAATTTCGTTGATACTTTTCATTGAAATGTTTGTGTGAAAATGGCGTGCCAAAGTGCCGGACGGACGATGCCATGGCTCTGGGGCTCTATCCCGGATAAGCTGCTCCAAATGCCGCTGCCATTGATAGAATGACAAGAGTCCCCACGACCCAAAAATAAAAAAAAAGTGGAAAAAAGGAAAAGGTTGAAGATGGAACAAAGCGAATCCGAGGGGAGCAGCCTCCCGGAGCTGCGCATGCTCCACGAATGCAGCGCAAACATTCCGAATTTTCGGGGGTTGCATTGGCCAGCCTCCCTGGGCCCCAGCCCTCAGCTTCCGAAGGAGAGACTGCAGTTGCCCCGGCAACCCACAAGAGGATAACAAAATGAAAGGCACCAAACCCAGAAATCTAACAAAAAAAGGGAAGAAAGATATCCAAAACTATTTCATAAATCAAAGAAATCAGGGAAATCAGAGCAGGCCACCCCCAGAGAGGCGGTGTGATGATGTCTATCAAAGGCCAGTGCGACACATTTCTCCAAAAGCGACGAAAGAGACGGCTAGAGTGGGCTGCGGGTGGTGTGAGAGAGAGACGGCCGTAGTGGACTCGGTCTCGGCGGGTTGGAGCCCCAATCCCTGGGGTTGTGGGTGGGCAGCGGCAAGTGTTGCTGGGGCTGACTCGTAAAGCAGGATTTAAAGGATAACATAAAATAAATCGACTGGCATTTGTGTGTGTGTGTATGGGGAAGGGAGCAGAAGTCGAGACGGCATTTTATGAATTTATACGCATTTTTTATATGCTCGGGAATGAAAAGATATTGGCCGAAAAGCGATTTCCATAAACCACTCAGGAGTCGGAGTCGCAGGCGGAGTCGCTGTGCCAGTCGGAGGATATGAAAGCCGAGATAGGACCAATAATGATAATAAAAAGATGCTCAAGCTGAAGATGAAGGCAGCTCGAAGGAAAACAGGCGCCAGGACGACATCAAAGGCCGGCAGCCAGGGGACAGTT
Organism: Drosophila nikananu; assembly: GCA_008042635.1. NCBI lineage: Eukaryota > Metazoa > Arthropoda > Insecta > Diptera > Drosophilidae > Drosophila > Drosophila nikananu. Next base: position 3,666 of record VNJV01015729.1, on the reverse strand, counting down.
TGGTGTGGACTTTGCTGAGTGGCCATTTTATATTTCGGTTGCCTGGCAGCCTCAGGGGGTTCGTCGGGGGGACAATATCTCCTGCCAAGGGGGGTTCAAGGAAAAGCAATAACCTGGCCAATTGATTTTTGATTATGCCCCAAACAAGGGCAGAGAGCGGAGACTGGATCGTGGAGTGTGGAAAGCGAGGCAATAACCAATCTGCTATCGACAGGACCAGCAAAAATTGTCAACGCAAACGAGCCGAAAAATATTATTGCACTCTCTGGCTTTTGCCAATCAAGCGTTTATTAAGAGACACCGTCCGACCACCTGTCCCACCTGTGTTGTGTACCGACGACTAGCTTCGGAAATAATATTTGCATTGCAGGCTAATCGAATTTTGATTGCAATTCTCCGCGACTCTCTCTGGCCCGCCTCTGATTGATAATTTTGAAATTGGCTTTTGAAGTGCGGCTTTCGGGGGCAAAGTGCATTTCTATGTTGGCATCCAATACTGATTTTTTTTGTCGAGGATGCTCCGTGCTTCCGTGTTATCCTTACAGCTGTTTAATCAGCCATTAGGCATAATGTGCAATTAATGTTGCATAACGAACCGGGCGGAGGATATCGTAAACAAGGCGGCCCGGACCGGTCCGGAGGGGGATTTCGGATATATATGACACACCATTATGGCTATGGAAGTGCAATCATAAGCGGGGTGAGGGTGACACAATAAACAGGTTCATAATAAAAAGCCGTTAGCCCGACACCGTCACCAGCAGCAGCAGCAGCAGCAGCAGCACCCTTCGCAGGGTTCGTCCTGCCATATAGATCCTGCCACCCCCGGAAGCGGGCACCATCCACCAGCCCATAAAATCAAAGCAAATCACTTGTTATCCCATTTCCAGCCGCAGTTCCCCCGGCCGTGTAATTTGGCCGATACTTAATTTCTGACTTCTGCTTCCATTTGCTCGCTGGCTCGCCGCCCCTCGTGAGCATTTCTGGATCGGGCTTTGCCCTGGCTGCGGGTGCTAATATCTGCGGCCTGCCACAAGAAATTGCTTTTTCATGAACTTGACTCATTTATTATTTGCAACAGTTTTCCCTACCCTACCCCTGCCCCAGCTCAAGACCGCTCCGTGTTGTTGTTTGCCTTGCTCGCCGGTGGTGACTCTTCTTTGTTGCTGCCTTTGTTGGTGTCAGTCGTGAAGTGAAAATTAAAAGTCCAAACATGAAAATGCTTTTGTATGAAACATATGGCTCAAATTTTTTGGCCAGCCAACTTTTTGGGTTGACTGCTATTTTTTGTCTGCAGTCTGCAGATCGGAGGATTGCTTTTTTGGAAAGAGCAGAGTTTGGTGGCTAAATAATACTTTATTTAGAGTTATTAAATATAGTATTTTTAAAATACAGATAGAGCTTCTTTCTCATGAAAAATTGCATAAGCTTTATATAAGGAAGATAAGATAAGCCATGGAATAATAAAAAAAAACGTTAGGATTGAATTAAATTTAACTAAATGTATCTTTTGGAATCTGTTTTCTTTTCCCTTTAAATATGGAAAGTATTAGAGGAGAAATCTCTGACCCTACAACGTATAATAAAATATCCTTATAAACCATACAAACTGTCTATGATAGCATTATATTGAGATATTTTAGTAGCTACATACATACCTTGACCTGCTCATCCCATATTTAATAAAGAAAGAAATCTAAATTCGGGAAGCTGATGTTTCTAAGGAAGACGTTAATAAAACATTGAATTGAAATAAAAAAGTACCATAACAGAGCCTCGCCCGAATTAATTTCAATGCGGAACGCATTTCTTTTTAAACTTTTTGTAGGACAATAAGTACTATATACTTATTATGTTTACAAATTTACAATATTAAAATGTTTGTGTATTTTTCACAATTTTAACAATGTAACCCCCTCATAAAATTTTTAAAAATTGTATAGAATTTTTGTTCTTGTCGGAATATATACAGTTAAAAGGGTCGGAAATGACTCCATCACTTGTAGAAATCTATGGAATAAAACTAAAATATTCAGAGAACAAAGAAATAAATTGGATATTTATTAAATGACTATTTTAATCAGTAAAGTAAATAATATATGTAGAAGTATTACATTGATTAAATATAACAATTACTAGATATGTTAAATATTATATACTATTTTTCAACTAATGAGTATTGATAGTAAGTTCAGACATTAATCCAATATACCCTTCGCTTCAGCAACTACCCTTTAAAAAGATAAAAAGGACATGGGAAAAATGCGTATGATTTGACTTTTGGGCTGAAGGCAGCCACTCAGTAGCTTATAATTTATGCATAGGGGTGAAGCTTAAAAAATTACCGTTAGACACACAATTTAACGCGACATAAGGAGCGATTCTTGCCTTCTTTTTTATGTTATATTTTTTTGTTTTGGGATTCAGGCTTGAAATTGAGTGCAGCAAAGGGAAGGCAGGCAAGGAAAGCGGAAATAAAAACAAATCAAAGGCAAACAGACAGACAAACACACGCACAATTTGGGATTGCCTGACACACCCTCGAATATTTTGGATATATACCTTTACATACATACACTTTTCAGGCAGACATAAAAAATAAATGTTTTGTTTAACCGACATTTTAACGCCTATTTACGTGCCGTGCACGTCATGCACGTTATGCCAATTTAATGGCTCGCAGCCTTAGACCAAAAAAGCAGGCAATGACTTTTGGCTTTCTCTGGCTGCGCGCTGCTCATTCTTCTTCCGCTCCTTCTTATTTCCGTTCGCATCCTGCGTGTGGGTGTGTCTGTGTTTGTGCTGTCAGTGGGAAAATGCTTCCACACGAATGTGGCTAGCAAAATAAAACAGTAAGCTAAATTTAATTTAGCGAACTCAATAAGCCAAAAAGAGATGGCAACACATAGCGCAAGAGAGGCGGACACAGAAGCAGAGCAAAAGGGGAGAAGAATAAAAGAGGGAGAGAGAGAAAGACAGACAAAGAGAGGGAGAGAGGGACAGCGAACTGGGGGCAGACAGTCAGACACTGCCTTAAATTATTAAATTAAAAGTTAATGAATAGGGCGACGCATAAACACGTAAAAAACATAAACAAGTCAAGGTCGCCGACACTTTGCTCCAACCCCTTTGAGGCATGTACATACATATATATATAAGATATATGTAGCATACAACCTCATCCCTTTACCCCTAGCTGCCAGGACTCTTCCCTGCATTGTGGCACATTAGCGTCCCTGGAGTAACATCGAGAAGGCTGAGGATATTCCAAAACAACCTGAGATAGTTACAGTTGTGTTCAGCTGAGCACTGAGAAAAATGGATAAGCTGTTAAGGTTTTTTACAACAATAAGCAAGTGCCTTAAAAATAAAGAGCCTTTCAAGTTGTCCAACCATCAACTAAAATCAATCATAATTTTAAAATCCCCAATAGATGCACCTTCCGCTTTAATTTTTCTCAGTTTATAGCTGGTTCCGTCAACCAATGTCCGACATATGACAAACCCACTGGGGACCATCAGGCCATCAGAAGGCCTTACAAGCAAAGTTACTTTGCTGGAAACTTGCCATTTTTCTTGCCGCCGCTTTCGCTCCCCGGCTCGCACTTTCCGGCTTGTTGTTTTGGCCGTATTCCTTTGCCATTAGTCTGGCGCACTCAGACAGCAA